>JAIZAY010001490.1:0-14692 GCA_029531755.1 Holothuria leucospilota | reverse complement strand
GAGAGACATTCAACGAGACCAGACTATCATACTGCTGAGATATCATAAGCCAGGCCACTGACAAATTGCCTTACGCCGTTTCTACGCTGTGTATTGAGATTGTTATCATCCATCATCGCTAGCCTTGTCGTTATTCGCTCGTGGAACCAAGTTCCTACGCTACAGCACGCTGCAGGTCTACCACTGTGCCATCGTCACGTGCATGCACTACCAGCCCTTGGACCAGAACCAGGCAAATATTGAGTAAAGGATAGTGAGTAAGTATAATTAATAATTGTAAATTTAAGTGATATAAAGAGATTGTAAATAATAAATAAGATGTTGAATTTTAATATAGTTCTTCTGTGATCTTTCGCTGTTATTGGTTTGACTCGCGACCACAAGCCGTAACAGAATTGGTGGCCTAACATCCGGGGAACGAAAAATACTAGAAAATTCGAGAAATTCTGTTGTGAATCGTAAGCACTGTGTTTGCTCAGACTACTTATTTGTTTGTTGAAGGCTTGATACAATTTCAAAATGCCATTCAACTTAGATAAATTCGTGGCTAGTCCCTCAGTCGAGGAACTAGATTCATTAAAGAAGTCTGAGATTGTAAAGGTCGCAAAAACATTATGGCGTTGCATTTCAGCCTTTAATGCGGAAAGACGAGATTAAAAGATATGTTCTAGAATATCTAGTGGATGAAAGTATCCTGCCTATTACAGTATTGGAAACAGCTATCACTGTGCCAACTGACAACACATTTGAATTGAAAAGGCTTGAAATAGAAATGAATAAGGAGATTAGATTAAAAGAAATGGAAAGAGAAAGGGAAAGAGAGGAAAGAGAAATGCAAAAGGTAAAAGAGGAAAGAGAGGAAAGCAAATGCAAAATGCAAAAGGAAAAAGAGGAAAGAGAAATGCAAATGCAAAGGGAAAAAGAGGCAAGAGAACATGAATTTAGGTTGAAGCAACTAGAGTTAGGGGTCATAAAAGGCTCAGACCCTAAAATAGGCTTGGATACTGGGGGATTATTCGATGTTTCTAAGCACGTAAAATTTGTCCCCAAATTTCAGGAGGATAATGTGGAGAAATTCTTTAACCATTTTGAAAAGCTGGGTGAGCAACTAAAGTGGCCAAGAGATAAATGGTCCATACTCATCCAGAGTAATTTCACAGGCAAGGCTCAAGAAGTGTATTCCGCTCTGTCAATAGAGGACAGCATGGATTATGATAAGGTTAAAAAGGCCATATTACAAGCCTATGAATTAGTGCCCGAAGCTTATCGCCAAAAATTTAGAAAGTATCGTAAGGCGGATACACAAACATATGTAGAGTTTGCTTATCAAAAAGAAAGGCATTTCGATAGATGGTGTGCTTCCAAGAAGGTCTCCACATTTGACACTTTGAGACAACTGATGCTGGTCGAGGAATTCAAACGGTGTGTGAATGATGACATTAAGACTCACCTTGAGGAAAATAAGGCTGACAAGCTGAGTGAAGTTGCAAATTTGGCTGATCAGTATGCTCTTACCCATAAGTTTGGTAAAGTGGGTCAGACTCAAAACAAGGGTCAGTTTAGTAGGCCAAATAAGAAATATGGCAATAATAGTGGCACAACAGGTAACAGTGGATCTCAGTCTGGTTCTATCTCTCCAACAAATTCTGGTAAAAAACAACCAGAGTCAAGTCGTCAAAAGAACGACCAGGCCAGCTCAAACAAAGCTGCTTTTAAAGACATAAGTTGTGGTTTCTGTCACAAAAAGGGCCACACAATGGCAAATTGCTTCACATTGGCAAAATTAAAGGAGACTGAAACAGCCTCCAATGCCTTAGCCATTGCAGAGAATTCTTCTGAGGTAGTCGTGACTTTACGGCCTAATTCTAACGACAAAATTAAGGAAGAATACCTTCCATTTGTGTCTGAGGGGTTTATTTCCCTAGATGGGAATTCAGCTCATCCACCCGTAAAAATTAAAATTTTGCGTGATACAGGCGCAACTCAGTCGTTGCTTCTTGATGGAGTTTTGCCATTATCGGACTCTACTTCCACAGGGGCAAATGTACTAATTCAGGGGGTTGAGTGTGGATTTATTTCTGTCCCTCTACACAAAATTAATTTGAAGTCAGATTTAGTTTCTGGGTCGGTCATAGTAGGGGTCAGACCTACTCTACCTGTAAAGGGGGTATCTCTGTTGCTAGGCAATGACCTAGCTGGTGGAAAGGTAGTAGCCAATGCAATTTTGACAGATAAGCCATGTGATTATAACAACACAGAGCAATTAGAAAAGGAATTTCCAAATTTATTCCCTGCCTGTGCTGTCACTAGAGCTATGTCACAAAAGCTCGCCGTGGATGATAATCTTAAACATCCACCCTCCAAAAGTGAGGATACAGTTCCCAAAAGTGGAACAAGTAAGGAATCATGTAAGGATGATAATCTTGAACATCCACTCTCTAAAAATGAGGGTATGATTTCTGAAAATAAGGATGATAAACTTAATCATCCGCCCTCTAAAATTGAGGAATTAGTTCATAAAAATGGAACAACTCTCCGAAAGGAGGAGTCAGAGTCTGGAAAAGATTCTAGTAAAAATGTTCATGAAAGTGAAGATTCTTGGTATGATCTCAGCCAATCTTTTATGACTAATCTTAATGATAGTCAGGATTGTGAGTCTCCTGGCCCCACACATAGTGAGGGGGTAGAACAGGAAAAATCAAAAATGTCTGACACACTCCACAGAGACCAGTTGTCAGTCCAACAACAACATGATGAAGAGCTTCATCCATTAATAGCTGGTGCACTCACTGAGGATGAATCGAAAGACGTCCCAGTCTGCTTTTATTTGAAAAACAATATTTTGATGCGTAAATGGCGACCACCTGATGCACTATTAGATGAAGAGTGGAGAATTTACCATCAAATTGTGGTACCTAGGACTTATAGAAGGGAAATACTGACTATTGCTCATGAAATGCCATTTGCAGGGCACCTAGGAGTCAATAAGACTTACCACAGAATTCTAAATCACTTTTATTGGCCAAAACTTAAAAGTGATGTGGCCAAATTTTGTAAGACCTGTCACTCATGTCAAATGGTTGGGAAGCCGAATCAGAATATTCCGGCTGCACCCTTAAAGCCAATTCCTGCTTTTGAAGAGCCGTTTAGTAGAGTCATCATTGATTGTGTAGGTCCCCTACCTAAGAGTAGGGCAGGGCATCAGTATATATTAACCATTATGTGTGCTTCTACAAGGTTTCCAGAGGCAATACCTCTGAGGAATATTAAGGCTCGGACAGTCTTACAAGCTTTACTTAAATTTTTCACATTGTTTGGGTTGCCGAAAGAGATCCAATCAGATCAAGGGTCTAATTTCATGTCAACTGTATTCCAGCAGATGTTGTATGAGTTAGGCATAGACCAAATTAAGTCTTCGGCTTATCATCCGGAAAGCCAAGGGGCTTTAGAAAGGTTTCACCAAACATTGAAGAATATGTTAAAGACATATTGTCATGATAATGAGAGAGATTGGGATGAAGGCATTCCATTTGTAATGTTTGCTGCCAGGGAATCTATACAAGAGTCACTTGGGTTCAGTCCATTTGAACTTGTCTTTGGACACACAGTTCGTGGACCATTGAAATTGTTAAAGGAGAAGTGGTTATCAGATCCAGGTGAAGACATACATCTACTTGATTATGTATCCCGCTTTAAAGATCGTCTTCATGGAGCATGTGAACTTGCTCAGGAAAATCTGAGACACTCTCAGAAGAAAATGAAAGCGTGGTATGACAAGACCACTGTGAAAAGAGAGTTTAAACCTGGTGATAAGGTGCTAGTGTTTTTTACCTGTTTCTGGTCAGCCACTTCAAGCTCGCTTTCAAGGACCTTATGTCATTGAGAGAAAAGTTAGTGACACAGATTACGTCATTTTGACACCTGACAAGCGTAAATCTAAAAGAGTATGTCATATTAATATGATGAAGAGATATTATGAAAGAGAAGATTGTGACATTTCTAAGAATGAAAGTGTACATGATGTAAATAGTAACACTAATGATACAGGTGATCAAGTGTGTATTATCAATGCTGATCATGAACTCAGTAATGATGAGATCAAGGCTAATAATGTTCCTGACATGTGTATTAAGTTACAAAATTCTGATGTGTTGAAAAATCTTGACCAGAAATTAAGTCATCTGGATCATAAAGAAAAGTCAGAAATGAAATCATTAATCTATGAATATGCATGCTTGTTCTCAGATGATCCTACTAGGACAAATTTGATTGAACATGATGTTGATGTGGGAGATGCCACACCAATCAAGCAGCATCCTTACCGAGTTAACCCTAGAAAACGACAACATCTCAGGGATGAGGTTCATTACATGTTGAACCATGACATTATAGAACCTAGTAATAGTGAATGGTCTTCCCCTTGTATATTGGTCCCCAAGCCAGACGGTGGGTACAGATTTTGTACTGATTACCGAAAGGTGAATGCAGTCACAAGAACGGATTCCTATCCAATACCCCGTATCGATGATTGTATTGATAGGATTGGGAAAGCTGCGTATGTGTCAAAGTTTGACTTACTAAAGGGGTACTGGGAGATACCACTCACTGAGAGGGCTCGGAAAATCTCGGCATTCGTGATGCCAGATGGGTTATTTCAGTATAAGGTTATGCCGTTTGGTATGAAAAATTCACAAATGACCTTTAAACGCTTAGTAAATAACCTTACGTCAGACTTAGAAAATTGTGAAGTATATATTGATGACCTTATTGTGTACAGCAACTCATGGGATGAACATATACAACATGTTAAGGCATTATTTGACAAGCTTGCCAAAGCTAATTTGACTGTCAATTTGGTCAAAAGTGAGATTGCTTGTGCCCATGTGGTGTACTTAGGGCATGTGGTTGGTCAGGGTAAAGTTAGACCAATTAAGGCCAAAGTTGAGGGCATTGACAAATTCCCTGCCCCAACTGATAAAAGGCAGCTCATGCGCTTCCTAGGCATGGCTGGTTACTACAGACGTTTTTGTCCGAATTTCTCTGACATTGCTGCACCACTGACAAAATTGTTAAAGAAGAATGAAAAGTTTGATTGGACGGATAATTGCCAAGCAGCATTTGAATTATTGAAAAGGCACTAATGAGTTCACCAGTGTTGATCGCTCCAGATTTTGAAAAACAATTTAAGTTGGCAGTGGATGCCAGTGACAATGGCATAGGAGCAGTTTTGCTTCAAGCTGATGAGCATGGTGTTGATCACCCTGTTTGTTATTATTCTAAGAAATTTGACAAACACCAGAAAAATTATTCAACAATTGAAAAAGAAACATTAGCTTTGATACTTGGTCTTCAACACTTTGATGTTTATTTGGGAACTACTAGTTTCCCTATCACTGTATACACTGATCATAACCCTTTGACATTTTTATCTAAGATGAAGAATAAGAATCAAAGATTGATGAGGTGGAGTTTATTTCTGCAATCGTATAATGTAGATATTAAGCACATTAAAGGGAAAGACAATGTTGTACCAGACTCTTTGTCAAGAATTTGATTTGATGCAGTATGTTGAAAATCTCACTATAAGTTTTGAAATTTTGTGTTAACTATGGCACAATGTGTATTGATGATGTTACTGTATTCATGTATCATCACCTTGCAAGACAAGTTATATGTTAAGATTATACCTTCCATTGAATATTGGACTACATACTGTATATACTGTAGTTATTACTGTAAAGTTATACATTGTAAATATTGTAACTTAAGTTTTGTCCGAGACGTCCAAAACTTTTTCAAGGGGGGGAGTGTTACAAGACGACCCGTCAGGAACACCGGATTGAATCCATCGACGAGCGAATGGAAAGTTCCAGAGACGTCCAACTTCAACGCAGCCTTTCTAGAATTGTCTAGAAGAGAGAACTGTTTACGCGGCCTGACGACACTTCTACACTGTTTACTACCGTGCATTAAGGAACGTTCTCGTAATTGCTGGACTGTGTACACTAGAAGTTTCTGTTAAATTCTGGAGAGTTCTCGAATAAAAGCCTAGCATATAAAAGGCAGTTCAACAGTTGTTGTGGCGGAGAGAAACATTGAGAGATACCCTAATACTTCATCGAGAGACATCAACGAGACCAGACTATCATACTGCTGAGATATCATAAGCCAGCCACTGACAAATTGCCTTACGCCGTTTCTACGCTGTGTATTGAGATTGTTATCATCCATCATCGCTAGCCTTGTCGTTATTCGCTCGTGGAACCAGTTCCTACGCTACAGCACGCTGCAGGTCTACCACTGTGCCATCGTCAACGTGCATGCACTACCAGCCCTTGGACCAGACCAGGCAAATATTGAGTAAAGGATTGTGAGTAAGTCTAATTAATAATTGTAAATTTAAGTAAGATAAGGAGATTGTAAATAATCATTAAGTTGTTGAATTTTAATCTCGTTCTTCTGTGATCTTTCGCTGTTATTGGTTTGACTCGCGACCACAAGCCGTAACACAATGTTAAACTCCCGGCCCATCATCGTATGTTTGAAAGATGTTCAGAGTTAAGATCTGGGATCTTACATGACTTTTGATCCCCTCAAAAATCGATAGGGATATTTTACTTGATATAAGACAACAACTTTACATAGGAAGCTTGGGCACATTCTTCGACAAAGACCCCCAATTTTCCTTAAAAAAACAATTTTTCAAATTTTCTTCCATAAAAATCCAAATTTGTCAAAATTCTTCAATAAAACTCCCAAATTTTCAATTTTTTGTAAAAAAGTAACATATTTTTTGTATTCCTCATCTTTTTTCAACTCATCGCCTTTGTCGGGGCTTTGGGTTGCTGTCTACCCCCCTCGTCGGGGAAATTGGCCCCCTGTCGGGCAAATCCAAGCACCACCCCTGTACCTCTGGTGATCTCAGATGAAATTTTGATATCTATCAAAAACACTTGGATTCTTCTATTTATGATAGGCCTAAAGCATATCAACATAAGTACGTGAAGTTAGTAAGATGAGGTTTAACGTCCCAGTTTCTAACCAATTGGTTCAAGTCGAGACGACCACGGCCTTTTTTCCAGTTGTGGCTCACTGGCTTGTTTTTCCTACTCCATTGCTAAAGTATGTGAAGAAGTATGCAAGTTAAATTCTTGTGTTGAAGCTGCCAAAAGAGGTAACAGAATTCTAGGTATGGTTAGGAGGAATTTAACTACTTAAGTGAGAAAATTGTTGTTAGGCTGTACAAGCATTTGATTAGGCCCCATTTAGAGTATGCTGTTTAGGCTTGGAAGATCTATTTTGCAACGGACAAGAATGTGCTTGACAAAGTCCAGAAGCGAGTCTTAGGGCTCATCTGGACTTTTAGGGGAATTCCCTCATCAGGAGAAATTAAGGAAGCTGGATCTCACATCTCTTGAGTTTAGGAGGTTACGTGGTGATTTGATCCAGGTTTTCAAGGTTGTAAATTGTTTTGATAGACTTTTAATGACTTTTTCAAGTTTTCAGGGGTTACTCATACAAGGGGCCAAGAGAAAAGGAGGTGTAGCTTAGAGTTTAGGAAACCCTTTTCTCTAAGAGGGTTGTTAATGAGTGGAATCGACTGCCTGAGTGTGTTGTCTTAGCACACTCAGAGTGTCAATGGGTTTAAAAATGCATTAGAAGTACATAATATAGCCATATGAGTTAGTACTTTTATTTTTTCCAGAGATTTGGGTGGCAAAACGCGGTTTGAGGCTCGAAGGTCCTTGATGAGGATATTTTATCCTTCCTGATCCTTATTTTACTAAACTAAATTTTACTATTATGTTTTACAATGTGTTTGGCCTCTGGTGACCTCAATTGATAGTTTATCTCGACCAACAACAATTAAAGGTTTCTCCTATTTCTCCTAAAATTCTCGCTTCATACAGAATTTCTATATACTCATTTAATTTCTAGTCCCTTCTCTAATCCAAGCAAACACTAGCCTACGTAACGTCTCTGTGACTGCCCCCCCCCCCTTTTAGGCTGCTCTTGTTTTTTTCGCAGCGATGAGCTGAACGAAAAAACTTCGTCCGCTCCGCGGGGTAAGCAAACACTTATTCAGTACACTTCCATGTCAAAGCTATAGTGTCCTGCACTGAGTTTAAACTGCTCAAGGCCATATTCAACACTCCGGTAAAGTACTTTTGTGAACACAACTGGCAAGGCATTATTGACTACCCAGAGAGAAGCTACTCTTCAATCAATTAACCAACTGTATTTAGCACTATACGTGTATATGGCTCTCTCTAAATATATTTTGGGGGATGTGACAGACTCTTGAATATTCACAGTTGAGTGTGAAAAGTTGTTCTGTTTCCTACCAGCATATCTTGACATATCGTGTTTACAGATTGTTCCAATTACTTGATCATGCAACGTTGACGTCAGATGAACTTAGATCCCTCCAAATATAGGAGTGATCTCAAGGGGGCACACCCCCATCAGCTGTTCCATTGACTTACACACATAGAGCAGGATAGAGGAACTATATCCTGTCTATTCTCACACACTATTTCACTACTGTTACACGCCCCCACAGCCATGTCAAAGTTCACAGCGCACATAAGCTACCCCTCACATGTAAGCCAATGAGTTGACCTATCATGGCGCTACAATTGGCCATAGCATGACCGTTTACATTTTGAGTTATAAAGGGAAGAAGTTCAGAGGGTCTACACCCTCCCATATTAATCCGCAAGGTGACAGAGTTTCACCTCTTTTTCACACTAATTATTGAAACAGTCTAAATCACCTCTAATCCATCCAGAATTGACAACACTCATGCATTAACTGCAGACCATAGAAATAAAAGTAAGGGAGAATGACGTCAGCCGATCTGGACTGAAGCCATTGATTTGGCCAGTCTGTACGGCAACAGAGCACCTGCGCGCAATACAAATATCACGTCATTACTTTTGTCTTTTGCCCCAAGTATTGGCAAAGAAACTACAAGTTTTCAAGTTAGGAGCATAAAATAAAATACTTAAGGCACCATGACTTATTTCTGTTGTGAAAATTACTCCAAATCTTTCGAAAAACTCATAAAATAAGCTATAACTTCTGCAGCAGAATGCACACTGTACGTACGGAGAGACATCAATCAATCGGTCTTTTGCCGTACAACGAAAGCGCCCTGATATTTTCGTGGCTTCACCTGCTAAACATGCATGGATGCATTGTGTTAGCGTTCTCCCTTACTTTTATTTCTATGCTGCAGACATGTCCAAGCGCGGCACCAAGAGCCACGTGCGGCACCTAAAAATATTTTGGCGGCACCTTAATGAAAATATAGCAAGTGCCGCTTGTGGCACCATTTCAACTCTAAATTTTACACTGCGGCACCTAACATTTGGCATCCATAAACGTACTTACCAGGCACTTGTACTTTCCTGAACTTAGACTGGCAACTTTGTTACATACAAGCTGAGCAACGCACAGTTTGCGCGCTCCCTGTTGATATATAACAGTATTACTATACTAGTCTTGGTCAAGAAGTCGTTACAAATATACACTACGTTCAGTTCTTCAGCATACCTGCTGATGACACTGAATACAGATAAACAGAACACGTTTCCCATTCGTGACGCAATTCTTTCTGTTGCAGAAAACTGAAAGACAATTAATCTTGAAACCAAACTTCAACATTGACCAGTAGGGACCTAGCTGTCATGTGCATTGTATTTCCCGTCACGAGATAATGATCACATTAAAGGCGGTGATGAAAACTTGAAATCTTTCATTTATTTAGCCTAATCAGTTTTCTTCTCCTCTCTACAGGAAGAAAATTTAAAACAATATTTGATACTGCCACACTGGGTAGTTTTTGAAAGCCTTGTCCATCTTGAACATTTAAGCTACTTGACTTAGTTCAAACTCTTAATCCAACGACGAAAATATGGGTATATTATAGAAAAACTGTCCTGCATGCCTTGTGAGTTTCCTGTAGGAAAAAGCGCAGTGGTGGATCCAAAGGGGCGAGCAACAGACGGGCGCCTCTATTGGCCGTTGTGCGTGAAAAAAAGTTGAGGAAAAAATGAAGATGCTTCAAAATGTGTCAAATATATCATCATTTTGTATCTCAGCCCTCTTCCAAAGCAAAAAGTTCACAACTGTGAGGGACACCCCCTCTCCTTAGACCCCTCCCCAGGACAGTGATCAATCAAACCTTGGGGGCCCTCTATTGAAAATTCCTGGATAAGCCCCTGCCGAAGTATTTACATTTATTTCCTCTGCCTTGCGAGTTTTCTGTAAACTTAAGTATTATAGTTTAATTTATATCCTTCTTGGTTCTTATTTTAGGTCGATGGACATTAATTAAAATCACATGTTTGAGCAATTTTCGTTGGCCGTTGTCGCGTACTCACAAACGGACTGTATTAATACAAACACGACCCGCCGAAGTACACTTGCAACGTCATCAAATACTCTATCTAGAATTCCTTTTCTTGGTCGGCACCAAAATACGATAGCCGCAAAAAGCGGCACAGGGAGACTGAAATTTTGGACAAGTATGTTAAGATCTCCTCTTTCCACGGGCGTCAATCCGTATTCAAATGTGGGGGGGGGGGGGGGACGGGCACATAATGACTTAGCACAAACCAATCCCTTTGGTTTTGAAGAGGGAGTGTCTTCCTGTAGGCCCTTCCTCCCCCCTTATGATGACTGACGTCCTATTATAATAAGAATTATCATTTCAAAGTTAACATGACCATCATAGATGATCTGCCAGGTGAAATACACGGAGTCCACGGAATTACTTCAAAATGTTATTTTCATCATGTCCCAAAATAGCTGAAACCACGCTTCGCAACGTGGATCATTGTCGGAGATCATGGACCCGAGCAGGCCCATTGCTAGGGTGATATGTTTTGGGGTGTGAAGGTCCCAAATTCCGACTGACTGGATGTTTTTTTCAACTGAGTGGAGGCAAGTAAATCGCACTTTGTTTATGGCCTCTGCATTTTGTATGCAGTATTGGGGATCCTTCCTTTGTCACTACATAAATGTGTCGTCCTGGGGGAGGGGTCTAAGGGGAGGGGGTACCCCTCCCCTTTGAGAAATTTTTGTTAATTTAAGACTGCTTAGGTGCAAAACGGTGTTATCTTTGCAAATTTTTGGAGCTGATCGTATATGGCTGGAAAATGTCCATAATTTAGTGAATTCTAATTTTTCCGACTGACTGGATGTTTTTACTAACTGCAGTGGCGGCGCGAAAGCATATGCATATGCATATGCACCCTGTGTTTTTGTATACAGCAGTGGGGATCCTTCCTTTGTCACTATATAAAGTATCATCCTGGGAGAGGGGTCTAAGGGGAGGGGGCGTCCCCTTCCCCTTTGAGAAATTTTTGTTAATTTAAGGTTGCTTAGATGCAAAATGGTGCTATCTTTGGGATATTTTGGAGCTGATCGTAGTATAGCAAAGGTGTGAAGGACTAGCATTAACAATCACCATCTATACCGATAATGGCTTCGGCGAAGCGTTCTGTAAAATTTTTTGAAAAATGTTTAACGGCAACAACGTACTTTCAACCATTCACATCATGCTACAAATTAGACTGAATGCAGTGGCGTACCCAGGATTTCTCTCAAGGGGGGGGGGGGAGGGGCATGCAGTATGTTGTGTGACCGCCAGTCTGGGGGAGGAGTCTAAGGGGAGGGGTGTCCTCCTCTCCTTTGAAATTTTTTGAAAAATTAGGTGTCCTTACATGCAATCTGGTGCCAAATATGCTACCTTTTGATGTAAAATTTGTGTTAAAAAATTTACGTATTTTTAGGAACTAAAAAAAAAAAGGCATCAGTGAGGGGGGGGTATGGCCGAATGGCCCTCCCCTCTGCGTACGCCACTGAATGATTGAATGATCCCATATTAGTTGATGGGAGGCCCCTTCAGATGTTTGGAAATATATGTCTGTTTTCGGAAAGTGTTGTGATCAGAATAGTTCCATGTGTAATTACCTTCTTAATAGTCATGAGAAGGAGTGCAAACCGTGACGCATGCGCGCGAAGCGCGCTGAAATTTTGTCATTAAATAAGATTTCCCTGACGAAGTCTACATTCAGAATCTGCATCGAGACACTTAACAATTGCCCAACAAACCTACATGCGACTCAAAAAGCCAGTCAAATAGAGCCACGACACTACTCTATTACGCAAATGTGGGGGGGGGGGGGATTTGATATTGTGTCCCCCACCCATCGAAATGTGGGGGAATTGTCCCCCGTCCCCCCAGGATTGACGCCCATGCCTCTTTCATACCCATGAAGAATCGGCAACAACTGATCATCCTAACATGACCTAGAAAGGACCTAAAATTGACGGTACACCTTGGTACTATTTTCTCGGGAAGTGGTGTACCCGCTAAAGTAATATATGCACGTGAAGGTCGGAATTTTGTACGTACGGCGCTCCATATTGATCTTAGACTTACTCATATACAAAGGCTTCAAATCTGTTTTGAAATTTAGGAAGTATCAGTATCTGTGTGGTCGTATGTCAGCTGCATGTAATAGCTGCGGTACGTACCAGCCTAGATTCGTGGGAGTGTGGTCTCCGGTTTCAGTAGGAACACTAACATACTGTACTAGCAAGAAAACTAACGTTAGGCTCTGACAGAAGACAGAAAGGGGCGGGACATGAACCCCCATTGTTGTGAGTTGTGTGGTACTTTTTTGTAGAAATTTTGGATACCCGTTGTAGCAAAAAGTCCGCCTGCTAGATGTAATACATCTAGTCCGCAGTTTGCTGACCTAGCCTAACTTATTATTTGGGTCGCTTTGGGGTTCCCTACTACTAGCCTACTGTAGGCCTACAGTACGTGACGCCTACGGTACCCTAGGCTAATACATTACATAGCCTGCTTATCCTTACGGTTAATGATAGGTCCAACTTACCCCATAGAGCAGGATATAATTATAAGCCTAGTCAAGGCCTAAGTTAAGAACATCTTGGCTAATCCGCCGTCTGCTGCAGACCTACTGTAGGCTAACATTAGTATTTTATACATCCAGTTCTAGCTAGGGTGAATTCCATGCACCCCAAGTATGACTTTTAGTTGGGGTAAGAAAAAGTCTCAGTTGGTGACTGTTCATTGATTAACATCAGAGTTGCAAAATTCAAAATATGCAGAGCAGCTCATATTACACAGCATGCACAGAGAATGTTTTGATTACACATGGGGTCTTTATGCTCACCACCAGTCTGGAAAGTTCGTATCTGCTACACTGAATTTTTACGCCAGTCACTTATTTTCTCAATTTTTACGCCACGCCAAATTGTTGTACAGTGTGTATGTAAAAGACAAGAAAATCACGCTATCAAATTGGCGTATAAGGTCTTTACTGCACGCCGAAGATCTTCGGCGTAACATGCATGTTTTCCAGACGGGGCTCACCAGGCCTTGAGCAAGGAACCATGTTTGTGTTTGCACGTGCCACAAGGAGAAGCAGTCAAGACAATAAGCGAGTTCGGAATTAACATAAGGAGCGAAGGTCAAATGAGGGGAACCAGCAGGGAATGGACGAACTTTTTGCGAATTTTTTGTGTAGCTAGAGCATATACACAGCCAATGAGAGCTAGCCGCTACGCAGACGCTCGGCTGATGGCGGGATGTAAACATTCAAAAATTACATGTACGTACGAAGGTACGCGATACGCATGGTGTATATACTGTACACATAATTGTATTACTGTGCACGTACAAAGCGTTATATTGTGCAGACAGGTAGCTAGCTACTACTCGACTTATAAGCCTCACAGTACTCAGATTTATCTTTTTATCGACATAGTTTAGGGAAGGTTGTCATGAGTTAGGCTCACAAAATCTAGGCTATTGAGATTTATGGAAGATGATGATGTATCTACACATTTAATTCGATAATGGCGAGTCGAGAAAACGGGGACATAAACTAGCTTCATTCTAACGTTAGCGTTAGTGTTTGCCACACTGAAAATGTCTGAACTCGAAACGCTACCGTTAGGGCAACAACACATTTCCACTTAGAATAGAAGAAATGCGTGTGATAGTTATCACTCGAAAAATGGTAAAGAAAATAATCTACGATTTCCCTTCACTAACCTTGTAGGCTATCCTTGATGAAGTTCTCTAGCGTCACCCGGCCCACACCGGCTAGTCAGTCTGCATGTGCATATGTGTGCTGCATTGGCCTATTATATATGATATCTGCCGTATACTATATGCTTATAACATATAATTAACTAGCTGTGCATAACATACGTAAATGCCCTGCACTAGAGGTACATATGAGAAAAGAGTACGTACGCTTCGGTAGCTATGCAGAAGATACTCCACATATGTCTGCTTACAATTTCATGTATTAAAAGAAAATTTCCTGAAATAGACACTAAGTTCTATTCATTTTAGAAAATATTCCAATTTTTGCACGTTTACAAAAAGTCTTTTCATTTCTGAAATTTCTTTCAACCTTTGAAACCATTTTTAAAGCTTCTGGAATCCACTAAGGTTATTTTTATGAAAAGGAGATTTCCATGAAGGTAGAAATATAAAACGCTGCAGAAACAATGAAAACCCCTCACTTGACCTTATTTAAAAAGTCACTACGCCTGCGCTGTAGTTAATTCTGAACTCACTTATTGTGGGTGGTGCTTACCACTAAGTAAATGTCATACTTGGGGTGATGCAAATCCC
>JAIZAY010000655.1:0-35070 GCA_029531755.1 Holothuria leucospilota | reverse complement strand
CAAATTCCCTTTAGGGGCCTGAAAAAACTAAGTTACCCCTTTAACCCCCCCACCAAAAAAATACCCACCCCTTTTTTCTTTTCATCCCGGGGGGCC
This sequence comes from Holothuria leucospilota, assembly GCA_029531755.1. Taxonomy (NCBI): domain Eukaryota; kingdom Metazoa; phylum Echinodermata; class Holothuroidea; order Aspidochirotida; family Holothuriidae; genus Holothuria; species Holothuria leucospilota. The sequence goes on along the minus strand of JAIZAY010000655.1, from coordinate 34,974 downwards.
CTAAAACGTTAAAGGGGGGAATTTAAAGGGGCTTTTTTGTGTTTCCCCAAATCGTACCCCCTTGCAAAAACAATGGAACCCCAATTTTAAATTTGGGTCCCAAAAATTATGAAATTCTTTGGGCAACCTTTTTTCCCAACCCTTACTATTTTGTGTCCGCAAAAATGGTACGTACTTCCCATTCTTAGAATTGGGACGACCAAAGGTTTCGAAAAACTTTTTTAAAAAATCAAATTGAATTTATTTACTGTTTTAAACCCCCAAATTTTTCTTTTGGAAATCCTTGATTTTTATTTGCCCCCAAAAAACCCCTAAAAAAAACCCAAAATTGAATTTCGCCCGGGCAATAAAGTTAAAGGAATTTTAAAGGCCCCTTTTTAGAACTTCTGGGGGGGAAAATTTTTGTTTAGTATGCAATTAAATGACCGACCTTTTGAAAAACACTCAGTTTTAAGAAAAAATTTTTTCAACTAAAAATTGGGGTTAGAAGTTTCTAATTAAGGGGGAAAGTTCCGAAACGGTTGCCTAGCTTTTTTTTAAATTTAAAATTCCATAAAAACCCCCAAAAAAGAGTTAAACAATTTATGGGGGGAAGTTTTGCCCTTTTTCCGGACCAGATGACTTGAACAAACGAAGGGATTCTTTAACTGTCACATATTTTAATCATAGATTCATGTCTTGTAAAATTCAACTTTGAGAACCATTTTCCTTGCCCCAATGACCTATACTGTACCATCCATGGGATCACTACCAAATAGGGGAACAAAAGTGCCAAAGCAAAATTAATTACAGTGATTGTGAGAAGTCTAAAATTATTTAGGTAAGGGGGGAGATGGATTTTAATACGTATTAGTTGGAATTAAACTTTCGTCGTGAAAAACGGTATTGGTGAATGCACACAAGGTAAATTCCTTGGGAAATAAACATTTAATGTTTCGTTAACCCTTTGGGCCCAGTAATTAATACAAATTTTCAAACTGGAAAGTTAAGATAATTTTCCAGCAATGAGTACCTTGAGAAGGTCGGTTAAAAAGGGGGTAAATTTTCCCCAAAAAAACCAGGGGTGATAATTTGAGATCTGGCTTAAAAACTAAATGTAGAAATTATTCAAGAAGGCTTGAGAAAAATGGAATTAGCGAAAAAATATACAGAAAAATAGACTTTCTCAATGAATTACAAAAAATGGGGTAAGATTTATAGTCCAAACCTCATGTTAGTTCAAGTTGCAAATGGGTTTATAACCATACAAAATACACCACGACAAGGATGCTTCCCGCTTCGGCAAGGATGTTTCTTGTTTCATTCTTTTAATTACATTTTGAGTTTACCAATTTTTGCCACACCAATTGCAAAAATATCATTGATTAAAACTAGAAAAATTGAGCCAAAGGCCTTATTCCTTTCCTGCCACCACTTGTTAAAATTTTTTTTTCCCACCCATGGTAAACCCATATGGACATGTGGGGCATTCCATGAAAAATGCTTTCCAAAAGGAAGAACCTTTAATGCGAATGTAAAATTTTTCCTTGGCTGTAAGTCATAGCGGGCGAAGACATAATACGGGTCGGGATGAATGCAGTTGAAAAATAAGCTAGTTAAAGCATTTTGCCAAAAAATCTTTTTAATTTTTTGGAAAAATGTAACGAAATTAAAAAAGATTTATTGCCAATCCCCAAAATCAAAAACCGGGTTTCAATGGAATAAAATGGTTAAAATACTTGAGAAAGTAAAGATGAATTACTTGTATCAAATTTAATTTTGCAACAAAATTACAATTAAAAAGTGAATGGGTTTCCTTATGAATTAGACCCAACAGTTTTGGGGAAGTTAACAGACTGAATTTATGGCGGGGAGAAGCGTGTAGGCGAAATATGTTACATGAAAATTTTTCCTTTGATGGGACTTTTGGCAATCATGGTTTACCTAAAACTACTGGTATTTCAAGTGACCCGTCACATGTAGTTAATGAGGCCAACGGTCTATAGCCTGAAATTAATCCAAACTTCTGATAAAATGTTGCCCCGGGAAAGGAATAGGGTTGCAAGAAACATTGCTTAAAAATTGAGAAAAAGAGTTTGAGGTTACACATGGTAGTTACCCAGGTGCTAGAAAAAAAAATAGACTTTTTAAGTTTCATCAGCTACAGGTGAATAACACATTTACCTCCAGCGTATTCTTGAGAAATGGACAATTAATTACTGTATCAAAACTAGCATGGCACTACCATTGGGGCAGTGGCTACGGGACATACCAATCTTTTTCAGGGTACTGCAAATTTTAAAGGGACATGGCCAGCGAAAAACTTAAACAGTCCTAACCATTTTAAAAATTGCCAAAAAAATTTTGTCAAGGTGGGATAACTAAAAATATGGGTACCATAATATCAACACCTGCCCCCCTCCCCAATGTAGAGTTTAAATTCCAGTGCCTAAGACTCATAAAACTGAAAATTAATCCTTTAAATAACAGTTCATTGCCATAATTTCTCATTTTTTGCAAAATCCTAAATTTGTTTCATTTAACAAAAACAGGGGAAATGGCAAATGACCAGATCACTGAATTTTCCAAATCTAAAATAGTGTTATAATTTACCAAAAAGAACTTGGTGAAAGGAAGTCTTCTTTAGAAAAAACGGGAATAAAACAAAGTGATGTAAAAAATATATGTTAGTGTCACATGCACAGTAAATTGTGTGTTGCGTGTATTACCATATTAAAATCAGAGAAAACTTCAAAAGTGTATATCTCCAAATAAGAAATAACCTTAAGATAACCGGGGCAATGGAACCATTGAGACTATAACAAATTTATGCATTCGAGCGTTCATGTAATGTCTTGAAGGTTACCCTTCTTGTAGACAGTGTTAGCAAGCTAAGATGACACATACACACACACACTACATACAGACACACAATGGCATCACACAGTCACATAGATTCCTCAAAAACTACGGCAGGGAATGACAAATGCTGTCTGTATGGTTTGATCTTTCGTCAATTCACAATAGTAGGCCTAGGCCTATACCCCATGCTGAACAGTTTGTATACTGTTACACCACCAGAATTCATGCCAAATTACGTCAGCGCAACCAGGACTTAATTTCACACTGATACCAGTATTTTTGTAAGTACCGGCATCGTACTGGTGACCGATACATTACACCACCCATCATAAACGTACCGAAGTATATAGCCGCGAGAGGCCGTCCACCAACGGTGACTGCTAAAATAACTTTTGTTTAAAAAATACTAAACATGAATGAAATCATGTACTGAAAGATATAAATTTACCAATGATACCATTGGATAACCTGCCTTGAGATTATTCATAGTATTGTTACAAGACGACCACAGTCTCAAGGAAACACCGGATTTGAATCTCTCGACGAGCGAATGGAAAGGTTCCAGAGAATTCAAACTTCAACGCAGCTTTCTAGAACTGTCTAGAAGGGACAACTGTTACGTTACAAGTATGTCCCCAATTTATATATCAGCGGATGACGCTGGCAAACACTTTATAGAAAGCTGCCAAATTGTTATACTAACCTACCCATGACTGTGTGAGCTCTAGAAGTTTTCATGAAGGAAAACGTTTCTCGTAATTGCTGGACTGAGTACACTAGAAGTTCTGTAAAGATCTGCAGGAGTTCTCGATAATAAAGCCTAGAATATACAAAGCAGTGTAAACAATGTTAATTGGGCGGAGAGATTACATCAATAGGCCTACTTCATCGTGACCAAGCTGCTGTGTAATCAATTGAGAAGTTATTCTCTACACACGGTGCAGCTGATGTTTTTATAATCACCATCATCGGCCTAGACCTTGTCGTTATTCGCTCGATGGAACCAGTTCCTATTGCTACCGGCACGCTGACCACGGTGTACTACCTTACCATCATCGATGTGCATTGCACGTACCCAGACACTTGGAAAAAAAAAAAAAAAAAACCCAAGGGGGACCAGGCCAATATAGTAAGTTAAAAGGATTGTGAGTAAGTTCTAATTAATATTGTAAACTTAAGTCGAGATAAGGAGATTTGTAAATAGTCATTTAGAGCTGTTGAATTTAAATCTGTCGTCTGTTCGGATCTGTTTGAGGTTGTTGGTTTTCTGACTTGCGACCACAAGCCGTAACAAATTATTAAAATTATAAACATGTAATGTTCGTTAATCATTTTTCACCATTCCAATCCACAAATTTCACACCTCTTAAATGTTAATTTTAAATTTTCTCCTACATCGGCTAAAAGAGTACCCTTTGTGAACGATTCGGTTTAACTTGGAAGGAGAATAAAGTTGCCACACAAACGCTTTGTGTTGTATTTGTAAACTCATCTTAAGCTTAAAAACTAATGTAGAAAAATTATTATTATAACCCAATGAAGGATAATACAAACGCAATATTTACGAAAAAAATTTATCTACATGAAAACAAATACAGCTTCGTCCAAAATGAGCGTTACAGCATATAAATGGTTGCGTAAGTATAGGCCCTACACGCGAACTATGCATAGTATACAGTGTGCAGATAATATTTACTATAGTACTAGAAGTACAGGCCACGAAGGGGACTGCTCGACGGAAGGTGCAGACCTGAATGAACACATAAATCAGGTGGTTTTACAAATTGCCAAAAAACAAAACCCCATTAACAACAATATCACTTGGCACCCTCAACGGAAGAGTTGGCGCTCTCTATTCCCTTGTACCATAGCACCAGCTGTGGACCCACAGGTCGGGCCACGTTCCAGGTTAACTATATGGCGGAGCACACTCCATGAATGTTGCCCCAATAAGGTCCAAGGTAACCATTAACGGAAATCTATAACATGATATCGTACCCAATATTTACCACCAATTTCAATAGTAACCATAGTCGGGACCGAAAGCCAAGACAGTCGGCGAGATGGCAGTGACAAATAAAAGATATGTCTAAACAATGCTCACATCTTATGTAGATCTATTGTGAAACATGTACGACCTCCCTGAAACTAAGAAGACTTAAAATATTGCTGCCACTCCCGGCCGAATCATATAACCAGGTCTCTCACACAGAATGACACTATAAATGGAAAACTTACTTGGAAAGCCACAACAGGTATTGCCATGTAACTACTTGGCTATTTCACACACCATCCTACCACCCATGTATTGCATACAAAACACATAGGGTGTAAGGCTTCACATGTGTTGGTAGGCTCAACAAGTGTTACAATACTTATTATAGAGCGGTAGGTTATGCATGCCTTACTGTTACACACGCAGTGTATGGCCTATATCACTACATACTGTAAATATCTGTTCGATACTGTACGCAAATCCAAATGGACTGTACCCAACTACGTACCCGGGACTACGTAAGTGTACGTGGAGTCGGATGGATTGAATGTGGGGGACCAAACTGTCTATGGATCTGCTGGCAAAAGCTGTCTATGAAAAATGTGCTGCATGAAAGTGTGAAACTAGGGTATGAAGCCTACCTGCTAATATTAGCAGAAATAATATTGTTGTGGTTCACTGACTTTTTTGGTCCACACCAAGTCAGTGAACCACAACAAATATTTTCTGCTAATATTAGCAGGTAGGCTGCAACCCTAGTTCACACTTCATGCAGCACATTTTTCATGACAGCTTTGCAGCAGATCACATAGACAGTTGGCCACATTCAATCTATCGACTCATACGTACTACTTACGTAGTCGGGTACAGTCCATTGATTTGCGAACAGTATCGAACAGATATTTACAGTATGTAGTGATATAGGCCCTACACTGCGTGTACAGTATGCATTACCTACCGCTCTATATAATATTGTAACACTTGTGAGCCTACATACACATGTGAGCCTACACCCTATGTTTTTGTATGCAATACATGGTAGGATGGTGTGAATAGCCAAGTAGTTACATGGCAATACTGTGGGCTTCCAAGTATTTCCATTTATAGTTCATTCTGTGAGAGACTGGTTATGATTACGGCCGGGATGTGGCAGCAATATTTTAAGTCTTCTTATTTAAGAGTTCGTACATGTTTCACAATAAGATCTAAAAGATGTGAGCATTGTTAGATAGCTTTATTTGTCACTGCCATTCTCCCGACTGTTTGGCTTCGGCCCGACTATGTACTATTGAAAATGGAATATTGGTACATAGATGTCAGTTAATGGTTCCTTGGACCCTTATTGGCAACATTCATGGAGTGGCTCCGCCATATGTTACCCTGGACTTGGCCCGACCTGTGTCCACAGTGGTGCTATGGTAGAAGGGAATAGAGCGCCAACTCTTCCGTTAAGGGTGCCATGATATTGTTAATGGGGTTTGTGGCAATTGTACTCACCTGATTATGTTTCATTCAGTCGCACCTTCCGGCGAGCAGTCACTTCGTGCTGTACTTCTAGTACGTTAGTAAATATCTGCACACTGTATACTATGCATAGTAGTGTGTAGGCCTATACTTACGCAACCATTATGCTGTAAGCTCATTTTGACGGAGCTGTATGTTTTCATGTATATAATTTTTCGTAAATATTGTTGTAATCCTTCATTGGTTAATAATATATTTTCTACAATAGTTTTAAGCTTAGATGAGTTACAAATACAACACAAAGCGGTTTTTGCAAACTTTATTCTCCTTCAAGTTAAACCGAACGTCACAAGGGTACTCATTAGCGATGTAGGATAAAATTAAAATTAACATTTAAGAGGTGAAATTTGTGATTGGAATGGTGAAAAATGATTAACGAACATTACATGTTTATATTTTAATATTGTTACGGCTTGTGGTCGCAAGTCAAACCAATAACAGCAAAAGATCACAGAAGAACGAGATTAAAATTCAACAACTAAATGACTATTTACAATCTCCTTATCTCACTTAAATTTACAATAATTAATTAGACTTACTCACAATCCTTTACTTAATATTTGCCTGGTCTGGTCCAAGGGCTGGTAGTGCATGCACATCGATGATGGTACGGTAGTAGACCTGCAGCGTGCTGTAGCATAGGAACTGGTTCCACGAGCGAATAACGACAAGGCTAGGCGATGATGGATGATAACAATATCAGTGCACAGTGTAGAGAATAACTTCTCAATGATACACAGCGTCTGGTCACGATGAAGTAGGCCTATTATGATCTCTCCCCCATAACAGTTGTTGAACTGCCTTTTATATGCTAGGCTTTTAATCGAGAACTCTCCAGAATTTAACAGAAACTTCTAGTGTACACAGTCCAGCAATTACGAGAACGTTCCTTAATAGAAACTTCTAGAGCACACAGTACTGTAGTTGTAAACAATTGCAGCTTCTTAGAAGTGTTGCCAGGTCGCTGCTATAATTGGGACATAACGTAAACAGTTCTCACTTCTAGACAGTTCTAGAAAGGCTGCGTTGAAGTTGAATTCTCTGGAACTTTCCATTCGCTCGTCGATAGATTCAATCCGGTGTTCCTGACGGGTCGTCTTGTAACAATATAAAAACTCAAGGCAGTTATCCAATGGATATGGTATTTATATTTCAGTAATATTTCATTCAATTTTAGTATTTTTAAAAAAGTATTTTAGCAGTACCGTTGGGTACGGCTCTCGGCGATACTTCGGTACCTTATGATGGGTGGTAATGTATCGGTACCAGTACATGCCGGTACTTACAAAAATACTGGTATAGTGTGAAATATAAGTCCTGTTGCATGACGTAATTTGGCATAATTCTGTGGTGTACAGTATACAAACTGTTCAGCATGGGTATAGGCATAGGCCTACTATGTGAATTTGAGAAAGATCAAACCAGACAAAGCTTTTCATTCCCTGACGTAGTTTGAGGAATCTATGTGATGGTGATGCCATGTGTGCTGTATGTATGTGTGTGTGTATGTGTCACTTAGCTTGTAAACACTGTCTCAAGAAGGGTAACCTCAAGACATGAGTTTAGGGAGAGAACGTCATCGGCAAATGCTAAAATATGTTTCAATAGTGCTCACTCATGTGATATCCTTGGGATTAGTGCTTCGAAGATTGCTTTTTAAATTTCATTGGCAAGGAATCACTAAGCCTTTTGGCTTTCTGGTTGATTTTCTAATACTGCTGTGATCAAACACACACATTTACTGTAGCCAATTGCACACATACTAACGATGTATATTTTCCTTACACGGTGCCTGATCTAGAAGCGTCCCTGATTTTAACCCCCCAAATAAGGTCACCTTACTTTTGAACCCCCTCTCTTCTGTACTTGTTGCACAGGACTATGCTTTGTACTGCATTTATATGTCATTCGTGTTAGTTCTGGGGAATATTCAAGCCCACTGTCCAGCAGGGTTTTCTGGGCACCCACAGTGCATTCCATGTTAGGCCCACGCCGAAGTTACGCCAACAAAAACAATATGAAAACATTCATGGAAAATGCCAACTTCATGCCAAAGATCTTCAGATTGGAGTGCATGGAATGCACCCTGGCTGGGCACAATTCTTTCACCTCATGTACTGTAGGTCTAGGGTTTAGGCTACATACATGTTTCTATTACTGTACCATTCTTAAATGTAGTTAGCCTAGGCTATGCTTATGTACAGTAGGTATACAGCATTTTTACGAAGGCAGGATTTTGCATCTAGGATGCAAAGAACCTTTCAGGGATGCAGAGTGTTACTGAACTGCGTCCATCCGATGCACGTTTTTTTTTTTTTCTTTTTTGCATCCCAAATCATGTTACCTGACAATGAACAGGCACCACACACAGAAAAGAGTACTGTACAGTAGGCCTACACTTTCTGCACTCCTAAACTTGGGCAGAAGTAGCAGTCCTCAATTGTTTTGCAACAGTATTATGTCCCTGCATAGAATACCTGGGCAGGTACAGTATGCTGTAGTCATGCTGCTCCCACACATGTGAAATGCCCAAAGATTTGTTCAAATCCTTCAGACAAATTAGTGCTTACTTTCATATTTTGACTGGTGAATAAACAGGCATTCAGCCAGAACCTGTTCAGAACCTGTGTGAATCACTTGTGTAAAGCAAGGTGTCTGGGTACTCACCCCCAACCCAATATCCAACTCTACCCGGTTCCAAATCTTCTTCCCGAATTTTAAAAAAAAATGTTTGGAATTTAATTTCCTGGTTCATTGCCCCAAGTGATTGTACCCTCAGTTAAAGTGCCTGTAAGATTGAGACTAAAATAATCACAAAAATATTGTAGGTTTTTACTTTTCGATCGATTGGGTCTCAAAGTGCTGCCAGAAGGTCTTCAGTGTACATATGTGTCTGTATCTCTAGCACCTTTCATACCCCTCCATATGCAGAGTCAGATTAACCCCCCCCCCATAGGCAGAGTCCTGTCATAGTCCAATTATTGTGGGTTGTACGTCACTCAATTTCTGAAACTTCCAGCATATTTAAATTCATACTTACAGCCACCAAAAATTATTATTCTCCGAATCTGAATAAGACTTTACAGTAGTTTTTATTCTTTCTCAAGTTGATTTATTGAACGTATTTTGACACCAGCCATAAGTGCAACCCTGAGCCAGTTATATTTGGGCATTTGGGTTCAGCCAATAACAGACTGCCATGTGTACCTGTAGGATAATTTTCTTTCACTTTGTGCAAGTATGTAAAAAATTAGGATAAGGATACACATGTTTTTATGTGGTAAAACACAGTGCTCAAGTACTTAATGTATTATGAAGTTTGCGTACAATGATAATAGTACTGTACAGTACATCACCATTCCAGCCTGCCCAGGCTTGTCTTTATGAGAATTACTTATACAGCCAAGAATTACTTTACTGTAGTTAAAGCAGTCTTATTTTCAGTTTTGGATTAGTCTATTGCATTTTTCAGTTTCCTTGTATATCGCCCACTATGAATCACACACCTTGTTTTACGTTCATCAAAGAGTGAATTTGTGTATGACAAAATTTTATACCCATAGCCATGGATGCCTAGAGTTGAATAAGGTCAAATAAAGGATAATATGGTCAGTCATAGCAGAGGCAGGTACTGAAAGTTTGGGCGCAAATATTTTTGCAAGGTTGCATCCCTGGGACACAAACATTTGTTGCCTAGTAAAAACACTGGGTGTACATGAAGTGATGAAGCAAGAGAAACAAAATGAAATCTCTGAAAATGATCGAAGTCCACCAAGCCTCCAGTGTTGAGTGGAGCCATGGTGGCTTTGTATTTATGAATTTGTGTTATTTTGCAGTACATTGATGAACCTGCAGTGTGTTTTGTGTAACTGTTGCAAAATGTCCAACCCAGATATGGTCCTATAATTCTTCAAATAATTCTTTTTTTTTCTCTTTTTCTTTCTCTTAATTCTCTTTTCTTTCTCTTAATTCTCTTTTTCTTCAAATAATTCTCTTTTCATATGTACTGTATTTTCAGTATTCTACTTGTGTTTTGGCGGCTGTACATTTTAGGCCGAGCCTAGTTGCAGGTATACAGTAGGCCTATATGACCTTATGCAATGACTCATTGCATGAGGCCAAACTATTCAATGGGAGAACAGGATTCCGTACTTGAAAATCTCTATGTGTAATGTGATGTAACCATCGAAGGATGACCGAATGGCTAATGTCCTTTTTTGCCAAGGAATTCTTCTTTTTGAAGACACTTGCAGCCCGAATGAATCGTTATTTCTCAACTGATCGAAAAATGTCATTGAAACATTTACTGGAAAGCTGTAAAATGAAGTACTATGCAAAGAAAGCACGATTCAGTTCTAAAGGGAAAGTTGGTGCCAAAATATGTGAAGTTAATACCCTTGTCTTATAGGCTACTGTACATTTACTGCACTATTTTATAGAGCTAGGACTGCCAGTGGTTGTACTGTTATCAGATGTATGTACAATATTGGTATGCATACAATATATTTGTTGGAAAACTTCAGATAGTTTGACTACTTTACTGTACACATAACCATGTAATCTCATGTTATGTTCCCGTGACAGGTATTGAAAGTTCAAACAGCAGCCTCCAACATGGGGGTTCATTCATCTCCATCAACACCCCCACCTGTGAAGAGAGGTTGCAGTCCAAGGAGGACTTACGGGAGAGACAGGGCTGCAAACAATAAAGAAACAATCTCCCCAAATTTTAAGAACTGTGTTTTGAGGACAGCATCTGTAATCAAATCTAAATGGAAGTCACACCCATCAAGGACAGTGGATACAATGCATGATGGGATTGCAGTTACAACTCTAGGTGTGTTGGATGACCGATGGTACACCACTTGGCGACGAAAAAGGCTGAAGTGTCTGCACCCCTTATATAAAGCTCTATTTATTTTATGTATATGTTACCAATTTCATGTAGTTTTTGCATCATGTCGAAAAGAGGGTGGCAGAACAGTATTAAGGGAAGCTGAGGGAACAATATCTGATGGAAATGCAAACTACCCAGAAGATACTGAGTGTCAGTGGCTTATTGAAGGTAAGGAATTATATCTGTAATTTGTAGTTGCTCTTGAACTGAATTTGAAGGTACTGTACTGATTTGAAAACTTGTAAACATGTACACATGATGTCTTCAAAGGTGTAATATCACCACTCTTTATAATCACTATTGTATGCATGTAATAGTGAAACTGTACATTTTTTTCCTGTATTATTTGTCATGTGCATGTTCTCTATTGATTACTACACAGCCTCTGATGCTCAGATGTCAATCTGTCTTCATTTCACTGTGTTTAAGACAGAGTGTACGTATGACTTTCTACATATTTTTGATGGAGATTCATTCAGCAGTCCATTGATTGGATCTTTTAGCGGCAATAAATTACCACCAACTTTATGTGCATCTTCTGGCAAGGTGAGTACAGTAGGGGAAAACCTACTTGACTTTACTCAAGTTTTTGTAAAGTGTTCCACACATTTCAATCTACTGCAGGGCAGAAGTTAAAAGGAAATGTCAAATCCCAGGGGAAGGGGTGAGAAGAACTCCAGAGTGGTTGCAGGACCCCAAAAAGGGAATTCCAAATCTTAGGGGCAGGGTTTGCGTTTTACGCTAAAACGGGCGTTTTTTATGCCGACGGAAATTTTACTTACAAAAAAAAAATACAACCAAGTACAGTAAATGTAAATTTTGACTTGCCCATCTTTACACAGAAAATTCAACTCACTAAACACTCACTTGCTGAATTATAATATTGTTCGTGCACACTATGCATTCCACTAGTTTACCGTAATGATAAAAAAAACCCTAAAACCGGTAGCATACGTCGCATTGAGGGCAGGATCTACTGCGCTGCTGTACATGGTTTATTCTAGTACTAGTACTATAGTAGACTAGTTAAGGTTAGACTGACGAGTGCTCACAACAAATTCTTCGTAAATAGTGTGGGCAGTCTGTAATACTGGGCTGCCCTGGATACAAGTGATATGTACATACAATGCATGCATACTGTATGTACACTTTATGGAAATACATTTTGTCATTGTGTGTAATCTAATATTGCTAACATTAGGTTAAGCTAGGCCTACACCTGTTGCTGGATCATACATGGAATATATTGGATATTTCAGCTAAATTTCTCTTTGAGGGAAGTGAAAATAATTTTTATTATCCAAGGATCGTTTCTCATCATAAAAAACAGATTGGTGTTATTTCATTCACACTTGAATTTATCAATAAGTTGCGCTAACATTGTTGCAGGCTATAGCCTTCAGGCTAGGCTAGGCCTGACATTGCCGTTTACAGCTTATTGCGGTAGGCATTGTATATTTAATCATTTACGCCAGAAATTTTAAAAATTACGAGGTGAAATTTTGAATGGACGTAAAAAAGAAAATACTATCATACGACGACTTTTTCAGAGAAATGCAAACCCTGCTTAGGGGAAGAGGTACAGTAGGAAGGAGCTGCAGTATTGCTGGAGTACCCCATTGGGAAAAGGGAATGCCAAATCCTAGGGAAAGGGGGTGGGAGGGAGCTACAGTATTGTTGCAGTACCCCATTGGAGATAGGGAATGCCAAATTCTAGGGAAAGGGTGGGAGTGAGCTGCAGTACAGCATTTTTGCAGGACCCCAAATACGCAAATAGGGAATGCCAAATCTGAGGGGAAGGGGTAGAAGGGAGCTACAGTATTGCTGCAGTACCCCATTGAGGATAGGGAATGCCAAATCCTAGGGAAAGGGGTGGGAGGGAGCTGCAGTATTGTTGCAGGACCCAAATAGGGAATGCCAAATCTGAGGGGAAGGGGTAGAAGGGAGCTACAGTATTGTTGCAGTACCCCATTGGGGATAGGGAATGCCATATCCTAGTGAAAGGGGTGGGAGGGAGCTGAGTATTTTTGCAGGACCCCAAACAGGGAATGCCAAATCTGAGGGGAAGGGGTAGAAGGGAGCTACAGTATTGTTGCAGTACCCCATTGGGGATAGGGAAAGGGGTGGGAGGGAGCAGCAGTATTTTTGCAGGACCCTAAATAGGGAATGCCAAATACTAGGCAAAGGAGTAGGAGGCAGTTACAGTATTGCTGCTGGGTATTTTTGAGGTTTGGTGAGCTGTATCATGAAATTGTTGAACACCCAGTGTCAATTAAAGAGTGTGGTAGGTGTGCTATTTCATTAAACTTTTAGATTTATCTGAGTTTCCATTCTTTTTAGGTGTTCAAAAAATCTTACTCCTCACAGTGATTTGAGGCGAGTGGTACTGTAGTGTGCGATTACCCCTCAAACTTCAAGGCCTGATACAGTACTTAAAGCTGCTAAACATTTTTGAATCTGTGTAGCAGTTTGACCACCTACAAAATGCGATGTGATACCTGATAAAATGACAAATTGCACACAGTGTTAGCCATATGAAACTGGCAAACTAAAACTTAAGAGGGAGAATTTGAATCATTTAGGGCACAGCAATTTGACAAGATGTTAAGGTTGCATGTATAGTTCACTTAAAGACTATGCAAGGTTTTGCTGTTACAAAGCAAAAGGTCAGTCAGTTATTCAAAGAGCACAAGTGGACTACACACATTAGTGGAAGGCATTGAATGAGCAAAAACCTGCAGTGTAGCCGTGAGAAGTAAATTTGGATGTAAATATCGGAGTGGTAGGTATAATCCGGAATTTGTGGAAGTTTTGTAGAAACCTTACTACAGAAACATAAGACAGTGCAATACAGGAATTTTGTGGGAGTTTTGTGGCAATCTTACTCCAGTACCACAAGGCAGTGCAATGTTGTAAATATCGTAACTACTAGGACTATTAAACTGCAGTTAACACTAAAACCAGATTAGTCACAAAAGTGAATAGTGATCCCTGACATACCCAAGGAAGCAGAATTATGGAAACAAAAACATATATGACACACCAGTGGGACACAGAATTACCAAGACAGTTTACTAAATACTATAAAATTTTGCTGGTAATGAACTTGAGGTATGCTTATTTTTATGTCTCTTCAAATTAATGTTGTGTCAATATGACGCTGATAATGAGGAATACTGATATTTCAGTTTACAGCATTGAGCAGTACCTATGGGATACCATCATTTTTAGAAAGGAGCATCTGACTTGCAGCCGGAAGGTCTGGGGTTCAACTCCTGGCCGGGTCATACCAAAGACTTTAAAAATGGAACCTACTGCCATTGTGCTTGGTGCTCAGCATAAGCAATGGAGTAGGGAAAACAAGCCAGTGAGCCACAACTGGAAAAAAAGCCGTGGCCGGCCTGACTGAAACCAATTGGTTAGAAACTGAGCCGTAAAACCTCATCTAACTAGAAACTAGCCAGTGTACAATATCATAAGCCACTGTACAGTAGGTTATTGCAGTTATGCATAGTACTGTATATCAGGTGTAATTAAAGTAGAAGCTTAATTTGACGGGCAATTGGTCAAGTCTGGGGGACAAAACCTGTTGATTTCTGGTTAAGAAATGAAGTGTCAAGATTCAAGAAGTGGTGAGAGGTAAAATATTAGGAGTAAAATCAAACAGAAGTAAAGTAAACCTTCAAGTAGAAATATTTGGTAGGTAGCATTGGCATTTTCAATAGATTTTGTTGACAGTGTTATTGGACATAAGTAATAAATAGTGGCAGATAACCATTTATCTGTCCAACAGTGCTTGAAGTTCTAAGTATTTTGAATTAAGTATTGTCTCCCTTAATCTTTCCTATGGTTATTTCCCTCACACAGATGCTTTTGTACCTTTACTCCGACACCAACTATAATCTGCAAGGCTTTGAAGCAAGCTATACTGTTAGTGATTGTCCCCTTGATTGTCTGGGGCAGGGAGAATGTGTGGACTACCAATGTCAATGTTATACAGGTTATCATGGGAATTACTGCCAGTTTTATAACTGCCCTGATGAGTGTGCATCTTCACTCTCACAAGGGTCCTGTAACTTCAATTTGGTGAGTAAATCTGTCATAATTTTTTCCCTGAATCCTAATGGAAGGCACTCTTGCAGGGAATAATTTAGTATTCAAATTTTGCATAGCAGTTTTGAGAAGTTTTTCCTTCTGTAGTGTAAAATAACTGAAAACCCTATGGTTATGCACACAAAAAAGTGCTACACATTTTTGCATTTGTGTAGCAATTTGGTCAGCTTGTGTAGCAAATTGTGATGCGATACCAGATAAATTATTCCCTGCTCTTGGTGTTCTGACTAACCTCAGGGCATCCTTAAAGGCAGTAGGCAGTCACCCCAAAATTTGATTTGAAAAATCAGCAAATTCTTGCAAATCTTGCAAAAATAGGTACAGCAAGGAAAAATTGTCCTTGAATTTCACAATTCACTAACAAAAACATTGTCGTATGATCAAAATTGGCCATTCATGGACTAGAGTGATGGGACATACTAACTCTGATTGCAGTGACTGCCTATTGCCTTTAATGATGTTATGAAAGTTCAGGTTCATTGGCCAAGCCTACTGGGTACAAGGCCAGTAGGTGTGAAGCAAGTTTCAACATACACAAAGAGAGACATTACTAAATCAACAGTCAGGGAAACCCAGGCTTACTACTACTTGGAGCATAGCTGAGTGTTTAAGCATTGCCTTTCACATAATAAACTCCAAACTAGGGAGGAAACATGATTTGCATACCATTCCACCTTACCTATCAACACCCTTGCTTTTTGTGGGCTACTTACACAGCCTGTGAAGCTACAACGTTATAACCTCTTACCTACTGAGGTCACACTGACTTTACACACTGGGCTTTTACCATGGAGCTAATACTTAGTAGTATCACCATGCTTATACTAGTCATCAGCCCATCACACAGTAAATCCTTCAAGTGGCCATATCACTCATAGTATCAATTTTAAGGAATGATTACAGAAAGTACTGTAAGCCTAACAAAAGACATTTTTATTATACCATGGGCACCTTTACCCCAGTACTACATTAAAGATACATATGGTTAAAAATATACTGTATCATTAACATGGGTTTAGCCAGATCACAATGAACACATTTGACAAAATACACAAAATGTAGGCCTTTGGATCCATCACAGACTAACACAGGTTCGTAGGTAAATCTTCAGCTTCTGGTTTCTCTGTAGTCCATATCATCAAGATTATCAGGCACGTAGGCACAGTATTACAGTGTCATTCGGGGTTCAACAAGAACAACACAGTCGGCTAACTTAATTAGCATAGGGGACTCTCATGTTGCATGCCTGGAGCGGAAGACCCACATTATGTTGTCTCCTGTACTGCCATGGCAGGGCTGATATAACAAATAGTGAAAGTCCAGTAACCACATGTTGCCTGACTCCCCTGCAATGAATCTTTGATACTGTAGGTTTCTGTGCTTACCAAATCAAGAGGATTTTGTAACTGAAGAACGTTCTTTTGTGGTCAGTTCAAGTGTAGGGTTCAAATTATTGCAAGATAACAAAAACAGTATAATAGTAGTTAGCTGGAGTCAAGGCATGATGTCTTCTCTGGGTAAGTGTTTCACCACAACTGACTCATTTACAGGGTTTTGCATTATGGTGACAAAGGGCTGGAAGTCAGATCAAGTTCCACTTTCACTGGAGCCAGTTCTTGATAGAGCAAACATTCTACCAAAATAGAGGACAGCAAACAGTAGTAACAGTACCTCAAAACTGGTACCCTTACATTAATGGCCAGCTGTACGTAGCATGATTGTCCCCCGGGCTGTCAGGGGTAGGGACTGGCAGTGTCAATGTTATGCAAGGTATCAGGAGAATTACTGCCAGTCTTGTAACTCCCCAGATGAGTGTGGCTTTCATTCATGTAAACCTCCTGTAACTAAACTTTGCTGAGATAAATGTTTCGTTTTAATAGCCAGCTTTGCTTGCCAGTGTTGTTTTACTTGGTAATATAGAGTTGAAGGGGTTCTTCCAACAAAAAGACTTGTGAGGTAATTGTATCTAAAGAGAGATTTGGTATTTAACAAGTTTCTTCTTGTGCAATCTGAACTACACCATGCAAACAAAACTGAGGATTGTATTTCTCTTGCTGCAGGCACAGCCAAAGTGTGATTGTGTAGATGGCTATATTGGTGAGAACTGTAGTCTCTCTACAATAGACAACACTGGATGGGGTAGTTCCTTTGTCCTCTCCTCGGGAGGGGATGCAGGTCTGACCCCAAGGACTGGACATGGTGCTGTCTACCATTCAGAGGATGACACCATGTGGGTTTTTGGAGGTGAGTTATGTGTTTGTCAATTCCTGTTAGAAATTGCTGTGCAAGTATATTTGTATGTGACCTTAGGTCTTGCAGTGTTGCACAGATGTACATGGGTAACCAGACAGTCAAATGGCTTATCAGCATAGTTAGGAATGATTAAGAATATGACAGATCAGGATGTGTAGCAATAAACTTGAAAATTGCAAAAGGTACCTGGTCAAGGGGTTATATAACTTGTTTCTGAGGGGAACAAATCACCAAAATCATATCAGAGCATTGATTTATAATTAATGTTTTACATCACAATGTACATGAGTCTGATATCAGCCAGAGACGTGCCTAGAAAAATATCAGTGCCGGGTGGCAGTTGGTCGTGAAGACTTACAGTGGAAAGCTGTCAATCACATTCTCATATGCAAGCTAACACTAAAACCAAGAGAGCGCCGGTTAAAGTGCAGGAGTGCCGGGCGGTAACACCCGGTCCCACCCAGTGTGGGCACATCCATGTAACAGCAAAAAAATTAGCAAAGCAGTGTGGCCAGTCACTGAAAATATTTTCTTAGCCAAATTGGTTCAACATATCCCTTAGTGGTCCAGTTTGGTGTACAGTAGGCCAAAGTGGCAACCCTGCTTGTAATACTTGAGTCACTGTTGCATTACACATGTATGTACCTGTAACACTTTGGTGATGCTAAAATTTAAATGCACATGTCACTCAGGGTGTTGGTATGCCAGTACATCAGTGCTGGCGCTAGGTCTTAGAAGTTAGGGGGTAATTCTCCCCTCCAATATATTTTGGGTGGGATTTTTGGTTGAAAAGGGCAATCTTGATAAGTTGCTACACAAGAAGTCAATTTTTCCCAACTGACTTTCCCAGCAGGTGCAGGATAGTCCTGCACGCAGTTTTCAAACTTGCTGAAATATTGAGGAAAGTTGAGGGAATCACCCAATCCTGCTGCCTCATGCAAACACTGCAGGTGTTTGTAATACTGGCTGTTGTTTGCAAATTACCCTCATGCAGGGTTTTGCTAATCTCAATAGACCCCTTAAACTGAGTGTTTAACCATCCAAGTAAATATACCATATGTAACTTCTGGGTTTTGCTGTACAAAATGTACACAATGTACACTCTAGAAACAGTTGGGTAAAAGTTTTCCCAACTGTTCTTAGAGTATATATGTATATTCCTACATGGTTTTACTATCTATGAAACTGTAAACAGTAGGCTTATACAAGGTTCCAGTGGCCTGGGAAAGTTCTGATGGTTTTACTATCTATGAAACTGTAAACAGTAGGCTTACACAAGGGGTCCAGTGGCCTGGGAAAGTTCTGATGGTTTTACTATCTATGAAACTGTAAACAGTAGGCTTACACAAGGGGTCCAGTGGCCTGGGAAAGTTCTGATGGTTTTACTATCTATGAAACTGTAAACAGTAGGCTTATACAAGGGGTCCAGTGGCCTGGGAAAGTTCTGATGGTTTTACTATCCATGAAACTGTAAACAGTAGGCTTATACAAGGGGTCCAGTGGCCTGGGAAAGTTCTGATGGTTTTACTATCCATGAAACTGTAAACAGTAGGCTTATACAAGGGTTCCAGTGGCCTGGGAAAGTTCTGATGGTTTTACTATCCATGAAACTGTAAACAGTAGGCTTACACAAGGTTCCAGTGGCCTGGGAAAGTTCTGACGGTTTTACTATCCATGAAACTGTAAACAGTAGGCTTACACAAGGTTCCAGTGGCCTGGGAAAGTTCTGACGGTTTTACTATCCATGAAACTGTAAACAGTAGGCTTACACAAGGTTCCAGTGGCCTGGATTATGTATGTGCCATGTGTATCCATGATTCAATAATTGTTGCGATTTATGTAGAGTTGTGACTCCAAAGGCAGAGGGTCCATGCCCTTGCATAGGCAGAAATATAACTAATGTGTGAACTTTAGACCAGCCTCAACCACTGGCCTTTGGTACAGTTTCTAGGGGCTTAAGCTTGTTTTGGAATGAAGTGAGTGTGGCAAACCTTTGTGAAAGAAGATGAGACCTGTTGCAGGGGTAGAGTACTTTGACGAAATGTGGTATTATAGTGGCGTAAGGATTTAAGTGTGCAGTGACCAGTCAGCGGTATAGTGTGTGTGGATGGGGAAAGGGATAAAGGTGGGGATGGTAAATAGCATCTAGCTGCAGTGTGTATAAGTGTGGTATATAGGGCTTGAATATGTATATTAGTGGGGATCTTGCTATGCTGGTCTGCACCATTTAGGAGCAACTGGAACTCCCATTATCTTTAGTTACCGGTATTTGGTGGGAATTTGCACTTCTCAGAATATCATAGAATTGAATAGGAAATCTCAATCTGAACATGCAAAACTATTTATACTGGAATTACAGGTAATAGTGTCAGCTTCCCCAAATATGTACAATTTTGAAAGGCCAGCATGGATCACAAGGTAATCCATTGAAGGCCGTCTTTGTCCCCTGGGCTACTGCTATTGAAAAAAACACTCTTTATGCTCTATTTGGATACCCAATTGACTGGCAGTTAACTTGGCATAGCTAGCACCCTTGCAACATATATAGGGTGGGGACTAGTGTTTAGATGTTACATTTGTTTTCAGCAATGATGTATACTTTGCAAACTTCTAGTATTTCATTTTTTTATCAGTCATGTGTAAACTTGTACCTCTTATAAGTGGGATGATGTAAGGTTTGAATGTTACAAGCAGCCATACTTTTATGTTTTTGTGAAGTTAATTTGATATTTTACCTTTGACCTACAGGATTGTACTGGAGAAGTAAAGTATGGATTCTGTCCCGGTGTGTGTAGCCAAGCATTGACCTGCCATGCATGTCTATCACTAGACAAAGATACAGAAGGGTCAGGGGTCAAAGGCCAGTGTGGCTGGTGTGTCCAAGAAAGGACATGTTATTCAATATCAGGTAAAAGATGATTACAAGGTCAGAGAGGAACCAGCTGGTAGGGTGATATTACAGGGACCTCTGTCCCAATGCAAAGATCCCAAGACTTAGACACTTTATGTTTGACACATCATGGAAAGTCATTCCTTTGTTGTAAAAATGGCAGAAGTGCTGAAAAGTCACCAGATTTGGTCAAGCCTGTAATACCTTTCAAGTGCATGTGTATAATGACTTTTTATCCTGGATTTTAACACCAATGAAATGTTGGAGATAGTGAGTATGTCTCAAAATGGCCATGGAACTTTGAATTGTTTTTAACCCCAAAAGGGACCTTCCCAGAGGTCGTGACTTTATTTTTTTCTGCCTGTTTTAGGTCATGACTTTATTTTTTCTTGCCTGTTTTGTAGGTAGGCTATGTTTTCTAGGGGAGATGTCAGTTTTGTTTCGCAGGTAGCTTTTAGGTTGTAAATTGAAGGCTGGTCTTGTGTCCTTTTTGTTCAGAAAGGTAGGTTTTGTGTTATGAAGTAGGTTTTGTTTAATCTAGTGAGGTTTTATGTTACATATGTAAGTTTCCCTCCATGAAGAGGTTTGTGTTTTGGGGTAGTTTTTGTTTCATTGGGATGTTTTGTGTTACGGGGGTAAGTTTAATTTTATAGGGAAACCTAAACTTTGTGTTTAGGGGTTAGATTATTTTTGTAGGGAGGTTTTGTATTGCAACCATTCAGAATTAATAAATAATCCAGACTGTGATGCAAGTTTCATTCATCATAGTTTTTAGGGAATAAATGATTTATAGGGTGATTGTTGTTTTAACCATTTTCTTTATGTCCCCACAGAAGTTTAAGCAAGTTGTTGTGAGAAATGCAGCTTTGTAATATCTTTTTCAACCATTTCATTGTTTCACCCCACAGAAGCTCACACAAGGTGTGGTGATACATCATCAGCAGGATGGTGGGGGGATGCTATGACACTGATTGAGCATTTCAGTCAGTGTGTCCTGGAAGACTTTCCCCCTGGTATGATTCTTACTACACACCATGTGCCAGCTAACAGAGAGTTTCCAGATAAGGTGAGATTTTACAGAATCATTTTAGGAGGATTCAGTCAATAATTTTACATCTCTGACCTCCCCATTGGTATCTTTGATATAGGTGAAAGTGAACATCAGTTTGGAGGTTTTGAGCTCAGAGTTCCTGGAAACGTTGAGTGGACCAGGTGCTACTTACAGTCAGAAAGAATTTATTTGTGTGTCAATCCTTGTTTGATTACCTGATTTCACCTCAAATAGTGTCTGTTTCTTTTCTCCTTTTTTTAAGCCAGACATGCATGAAAACATATTATTTTTGTGCTAGATTTTGTTATTGTGTCTTTAACCTTTTTTTCAAATTTGATGATTCTGATAGATAACTTCAGGTTACAACAGTAAAATTTCAGGTTGTTGTTTTTATGACAGAACTGGGCATTAATGACATAGTACTGGTCAGTAACATTAACCCTTTCAACTGTGTTCACTAGCACAATTTGTCTTAGAAGATACATTAACCCAGGACCCATTTATTTACACCCCATCAACTGTGATGAAAACTGCAATTTGCCTTTTGGTAAATACTGCACTATTTTAATCTGTCCTCAAGTGGCTATAGCAACATGTATTTGTGCTTGCAAGATGAGGCCATAAATTTGGTTAGTTAGATGAGGTTTAACGTCCCAGTTTCCGACCAATTGGTTCAAGTCGAGACGACCACGGCCTTTTTTGGTTCCTTGTGTAACAAAGGAACCTATGTAGTCAGGTTGGCGTGTGTATGTGTGTGTGTGGGTGTGTGTGTGTATGTGACGCCATTGGAATTTGAGGTATGTGATGCGATAACTCCATAACCAAGTGATCAATTTTTCTCAAACTTGGTGTGTACATGTATCATATTGAGTAGATGTGCCCTATTGTTTTTGGTGGAGGTCAAAGATCACTAGGGGTCACTAGAGGCGAAAAAGTGAATTTCTTTTAGTAGCTATAACTCGGTGACCATTATTCAAACTGTGACATAATTTTAGGATTAGATAGATTGGTAGGAGGTGCAAGCACTGTAACATTTATCAACATAATCTCAAAGGGTCATAAGGTCAGAAAGTAATGTTTTATTGATGCCTCGCCAACGAAACATTTTATGGGGATGTTGTAATGGAAAATTGTGTTCTTCTCAGTGAAGTTCACATGATGACCTACTTTGACGTCACTTGACCCCATTTGACCTTTTGACCTTTGTGACTTTTTTGTGACGCCTGGATTTGTCTTGTTGAGACGAACCAAAAAGTCAATTATTCTACCCTCCTATGATGTTCCTAACTCGAGTTATTGACATTTAAGTGAAAGGTTAGTAGTGTGTGTGTCATATGCATTGGAATGCGAGGTATGCAGTGCAGTAACTCAATAACCAAGTAACATAGGAGGATGGTGTAATGGAAAGTTTTGTTCGTCTTAATGAAATGCACCTGATGACCTTGTTTGACCTCATTTGACCTTTTGACCTTTTTGACTTTTTGTGACGCCTGGATTCCTCTTGTTGAAACAAACCAAAAAGTCAATTATACTACCCTCCTATGATGTTTCTAACTCAAGTTATTGACATTTAAATGAAAGGTTAGTAGTGTGTGTGTGTTATATGCGTTACAATGCTAGGTACATAGTGCGATAACTCAATAACCAAGTGACATAGGGGGATGGCATAATGGAAAGTTGTGTTCATCTAAATGAAGTGCATGTGATGAATTTCTTTGACCTATTTGACGTTTGACCTTTGTGCCTTTTTTTGTGAAGCCTGGATTTATCTTGTTGAGACAGACCAAAAAGGCAATCAAAGTACCACTCGTACAATGCTCATAACTCAACTTCAAGTAATTGATATTTTAGTGAAAGGTCATGAGTGTGTGTGTGTGTGTGTGTGTGTGTGTGTGTAATGCATTGGAATCGGAGGTATGTGATGCAGTAAATTAATATAACCAAGTGATCAGTCTTTCTTAAACTTGCGAGTATGTGTATGATTTTCAAATATGTACCCTTATGTTTTTGGTGGAGGTCAAAAGTCATTGGGGTTGAAGGAGCACATGCCTTCCCTTACTACTCCCTTTGCAAAATAATCTTAAACACAAGGAACCATAGTGCCCTTGTGCTCTTGTTTTTCAGTTGTGGCTCACTGGCTTGTTTTCCCTACTCCATTGCTTATTCTGAGCACCAAGCACAAAGGCAGTAGGTTCCATTTTTAAAGTCTTTGGTATGACCCAGCCAGGATTTGAACCCTAGACCTTCCCGCTGCAAGTCGGATGAGCTCATAAATGGAACGTAATAATAATATCTGTTGTGGTACTTATATTGAATCCAAGTTAAAATCATGACTGTAATGTAACAATATCTATTGCTTCCTTTTCAAGTTGAGATCATAAATATAACATTTGTCTGTTATATTCCCTTTGAGATTATACACATAACATCTATCTATTGGTTTCTTTTCAGGTTGAGATCGTAAATGTAACGCATCAGGAACTGAGTCGTAACTATGATTACATTCCTAATGTCTCCGGTGAGAGAGGTCTGTGGAGTTTGACTGGGGTCCTCCATCCACTCAGTGCTGTCCCCAGTAAACAGTCTTCCAGGCTTCAGGTGTTTGTCACCTCCAAACATATACAGACAAAGCTTGTCATGAGTACAGACATGACAGCTAGTCTTGCTGTAAGTGAATAACACCCTTTGTTCTTTCATTTCTGTTGTTTTTCTTAGTTTGAAAGGGGCCAGGGTTGTGGAGTCAAGTCCATGACCAGAAAGGTTTCTACAACCATGTTGCATTTATGACTTGGTCCTTTAACAACGTAGCTAGGGTATGGTGTTTAACCAGAATGTAGGCCCCAAATCACTGGAGGCTGTTGCTCCATCGGCTCAAAAAATTACCAAGATATTTGTGGGAATAATCTGTCGTAAAGTTGGCATATTCTGAAAATTTTATGGTAATTCATTGAATTTTGGTGGATTTTAAATTCTATGAAATTCTACAAATTGGCAGCAAAATGACATTTTGGCATGTTTGTCAAGTTTGAGGTCTCATTTCTCAGCAAATACTTATCCCACCAATCTGTAATGATATTAACCTAATAACACTATCCCATAGAACAGGTGTCTGTAATATGAAGCTTTTCGAATGTTGTTTTGTGGAGTTATGGCTTCTTAACAATGGGCCATGGGCCAAAAGTGGTGTTTTTGACTATTACCGGCACACATTTGGCCAAGTTTATGTATCATTGTCTCCGTAAGTATTATACCTACATCCCTGTAATGTTTTGAGGTAATTATTTTCATATCAAAGTGGCCGATATCACACTACATTTTTAGGGTATCATTTCCTTTTCCCACTGAAAGGACATCAGGTCACCAATCTAAAGCCAACTGTCAATCACCTGCTTTTTGTGAGTACTCTGTATGAAAGCTGCACATGGTGTATGTGCCTTTCATACATGCAGGTACTGTACTGTACATATGCAAAACAAAAAAGTGAAACTGTCATACTTTGAGGAATTTTAGCAGGAAAACTAGCAATTTAGCCCTCAGGATATTTTAATATCATGTTAGGGATCATAGAAATGTCTTTGTAAGAAAAAGTTACGTTTTTGAACTTGACCCGCATTGACCTCTTTGACTCTGAATCATAATCTTAATCTTAACCCTGTATCGTAATCTTAATCATATGGTGGAATTACTCTTGACAGAGCATATGAAAAATAAATTTGAAATTTTAAATTTGAAGCTGTGCCATTTTGTGCAATGGGGCGACTTCACAAGATGATAAATAATGAACAGGAATACCTAGAACTCTGAAACTGTGTATTTTGTCAGGAATTTGTATCTCAGTGACACAGGGAAAAACTCCCAGATATTTGTAGTCAAAGGGCTGAATGAATGCTGAAACTATTGGCAGGGTATGTTATTCTTCAACAGGAGACCGTAGCTTTGTTCAACTCAACTGACATGAAGACAGTAGAAGCATTCCGACCACTCAACAGTACCTTAATACCTGACAGATCATCAGAATATTATATGAGGCTGGAGGGACTTTGGCTCTCAGAAACTGATAAAAGCTATATCTTGGGACTGTCATGGAATGGGGATGCTATTGATAGAGATGTAAGTCACAGTGCCTCTAAAGAAAGAAATCTGCATGTTATTTTTAGGTTAGGGTGACTCCAATAGTTTTGGAGATGGGTACCTGCAGTCCTATTAGTCGCAACTCCCATAATGATGTCATAATGTATGGAAGAAGACAGTTTCTCAGCCGCTGTAAACTGCACACTACTATCCTACCATCATGTTTTAAAACACCAGTAGGCTTACACTGTAGGCTTCCTAATGGCTGTGGTGCATAACTGACTATGTCAGAGAGTTGTAAAGGAGACCTTAAGAGCAGGGATGCAGCTACAGTGGGCGGTGCTGGGCGGTGACACCCAGCACTCGATATTCCCGCCCGGCACTCCAGGCACACACACGTCTCCCCGCCCACCACAAATCTGCTTACCCAGACCTAAAACTAGCCTTAAATTTACTCCCTAAAGTAAAATGAGGGAAAAATGAAAAATTAATGGCTGAAAAATTTGGTAGATGCCATGGGGTGGGATGAGGTGCTTTCCCCACATAGGACAATTACCCGGCACTCAAATTTGGCTAGCTACATCCCTGCTTAAGAGAAAACTTGTATAAAAGATCAAAAGAGTGTTGTGTTGTAATGCTTCATTAAAACCTTCAAAATAACACATGTATAAAATCCGCAATGTTTTGTGCATATTTGCAACAGTAATAAAAGTATCCAGGAATTGTAACTGTTAGAAAAGTGGAGTCAGTACTTGTCTCCTGGCCAAGAGTCATGACTCTAATGTAGAGCTGGGTAACCTGCCCAACCATTGTTATCCAACTAGGATTTGAAAAGTTTCTGCCTGCACTAACAGGACCTTTATTCTTTTCTGTTAAGAAAAGAAAATCCTCAATTTGTAATTTTCGTTGCCAATTTGCGAAGCAATACCACAACCCTGTAATGTTTTTCATTACCCAAACATTTGCTTGTGATTCATAGTCTAAATAGTATTTGATTGATTATCGGTATTGATCAATATTTCCTCATTTTGTTCCATGTTGATATCAGCAAAATTTAATTATAATGCTGATGTTACCAAGCCAGTACTATTAAACCAATATTTCATACAAAAGTTACATTATTTCCTTGTGTGTGACTTGGAGTCCTATTATATTTTCTTGTGTAAGTGAAATGACCCTGTGTGGAAGTGCATAGTATCTAATACTGTTGTTTCGTATAAAATTTGTTTATTGCTTAAAAGTGGGTATCATATTAGTCTATGCATTCAGTAAGGGTATCATAAGGGGGTAGATATTGAGAATTGATACATGTAATATTAGTAATATCAATTAGTTGTATCGGTACAGCACAAAAAATTGCATGGAGAGATACTGTTTCCTAACAGCATGTCAATTTTCTCTCTCGTTTTGGTTGGTTAATGTACAGTATTTTCATTTTCTTTCATTAGGACATTGCAGCTCGTTACCTCAGGCCATATACATCTGGGAATTGTAACATTCATTGGAACTGTAATAGCTGTTTGACAGATGCCCTCTGTGGATGGTGCCCTCTCAGCCAGACATGTGAAATCAGGAATGACACTGCCCTCCCACCAGAACGCTGTGGTGCTTTCGCTGGTACTTTGAGACACCACTTGACTATTGACAGTGGTTACTGCCAGGACTGTAACCTGTACACTGACTGTGTGTCATGTGTAGAGGTAAGATTATCATTACAGTGCAGGCAACCCCCTTACAAAAAGACTTAGTGCCAACCATACCTGTAATCATGTAGAATCTGGAAAGAAAGGCAGAGGGTATCCTATATTTTAAGCAGAAAATATGTCATATTTTAAGGGGCTGCTCACAAATCAGACCGCCGAGGGCCTCAGGTCCAGCCGTTGCTACCCTTTGTAATGAGTATAGCAACCACCAGTTAATGAGCTACGCTTCAGTGCACGCATCTCCCAGTGCACTCACAGTCAGTGGACAGCTGTATGCACACATCTTAACAGGCAGAAGATAAGCTTCTTAAACACAAAAGAAGACCTAACAATGAACTGTCCACCAGAGCTGAATCTGAACACAGAAGCCTTTTCAAATAAAATCACTGAGCAGTAAAGTCTTTCAAGTAAACACCTGCACCTGTTGGCTGTTTATTCTGTTGCATGTTTATTCTGTTCATGTTTTGTTTAGCCTGAAATTGTACCATTATTGAACATTTGTTACTAAAATTTTACCTCCATTTCCATTTGAAACTAACATCTATTTTCTTTGTGACTACAGCAATGTTTGTCGCACATTTTTTACCTTAACTAACCAAAGATTGCTCCGTTATTTTTAGTCCTAAATACATACAGTATCTGGAAAAGTACCGATCATACTCGCCCGCCGTTAATATCAGGCGTTTCGGCTCAACTAAACTCCTTCCAAGTGCATTAACCTTCTGTTAATTCAACTTGCGTTCTGAAGTTTTGCAACGTTTTCATGGCTGCTTTGTATTATTTTCATGCTCCCCTTTTTCTACGATCTTGCCTCTATGAACCGGGAAATACTGTGCCGAAAACTGGTAACTGAGCTAGAACTAGTTTCGGCACCTTTCAAAAGACATCGGAAAAAGAAAAAAAAAAGAATGAAAAAAAAAGGTGTCTGTGCGTCTTTTTTAAGCTATTTGAAGAAGGCAAGGGCGAAGTAAATTTAGACAGGAATCGACTATTTCAGAAAGACAAGTCACGGAAAGTGGAGTCACCATGCTGCCCCGTACAGTATTACTTGTGGGGTTCTCGCTGACGGCGGAAAAATGTTAATTTTTGCTACCATACCGTTTGGAAGATCCTTTACAGACACTGTGAAATTTTTGATAGGAAGGGTGGAAAGCACCTGTCAAAATATAGATTAGATGACAATTATCAACAAGGGCAGGCGTGTGCCATTTTTCGAGGGAGAGGGCTGAACCGCCCCTGCTTGAAAAAGCCTGCATTACCTCCGGTACGTCTCGATTTTTGTACAAATCTTTCCAAGAAATAGGATAAGCAATGGAGTAGGGAAAACAAGCCAGTGAGCCACAACTGGAAAAAAGGCCGTGGCCGCCCGACTTAAACCAATTGGTTAGAAACTGTGCCGTAAAACCTCATCTCACTCACTCCCTCCGAAGAAATAGGTTTGGCCTCTCAGGTTGGGAGGGGGCTGGATTTCCCACCCCACCCATTCTCAGCGATCATAGCCTAGACATTTTCGTGTTGGCTTTTCGTGAGGCCGGTTTGTAGTAGTTGCCCGCAAAATGTGCAATCGTGTTCCCCTAATTTCAAGTTTGCAGAAAACTTCCTTACCTTGGAGAGCATGAAAATAATCAGCCGTCCCGAACCGCCATTCTTGAAATAAATATCCTATTATTTCCTAGTTTGTGAAGTGAGCGGCGCTTTTTCATCCTCAGAGCATGTAAAAAGACGAGATGCCGCTGTCGTTTTAACTGCCATGAATGGGTGTGTCCATACCCTTCCGCACAGAGAACTGCAAATTACTGTATACAATTTTCAGCGGCAATACGAAGCAGACAAGCAGAAGCCTGCATAAATGAATCTGTAACTCACTGCATTGTCTTATTTTTCAGCCCATCATTGTACTGCCCTATATCTTACAGCCCCCAAGCAGCACACATCAATTTCTGGCTAGCTCGTTGCTAGCATACCAATGTAGGCTACAGGTATTATGTTCAATTCCATGAGAAACCTTCGGCTCGAGATTTTCCCAGGCACCTGCAGGGGGTCCCAACTAGTTTGCATGCAACATTCTGTGCATTGCGAGCAGTGCACGTTTTCACGGCACATAATCGGTAATTAACTAGTTTAAACAATTTTTGCGGGCTTGCTAGTGACGTCATTGGACTCCTCCCTCCCCCTCCCGCCTTTTTTAGAGACTGACGCGTGCAAAATTGCCATTGGCTGCTACCAGTCCCCGTGAGGGTTTACTATTAATGATCAAGTGTTTAATCCCGCCCCTACTAGGCTACACCCACCTCTTGAAAACTTACAGCACGATTCACGATCGTACTGTCGCTTCCGCGTATAGGCCTGATAGTGGTACACAAACCTAACGAAGTAACTTTCATATCCTGGGTAACGTGCCGCTCTACGTGCGTTAAGTACTAGCTGCCTTGAGCGAAAATTCAATATGAAGATTATCACCAAAATCAACCATAAGAGGCTTAATTTAATGCCTAATCTTATTCATAGGTGTAGAATAAGTCTACTCTTGAAAAAAGTATTGGGTAAGAGTTTGGTATCGGACGAAATATCGCTTGTTTATAAACTCCAAGATGGCGCTGGCTGTCGAAGGTTGCAGAAAATTCCCGAGTGATGTGTGTGACGTCACGTAAACGTACGAAGACTAAATGGGCATACGACTTCCAAAAAAGGCTACGCAAAAATGGGCGCTGGCCGTTTATGAATGAGTGAGTATTAAACTCATAGCTGCGATTGGATATCTTCACGTAAAGGAACTGAATTTTCCAGGTATTTGCAGCGGCCCTCACTTAATAATAGCATGCAACATGTGGCGCCCATAGCATACAAAGCGTGTTACAGTACTAAATGAAAATGTAGATGCGGTTTCCCAAGGGCCAGGTTATAATTCGGATCGTCTTAGCACAGTACACCGCGAGTGAATTTACGGGGAATCCCGGCAAGGGGGCCGTATATTCGCTGTAATTGCATTCCGCTCTAGGGCCCTGAGTCGGAGATTCAGGAGCCAAGCCTCGAAAATTGATTGCATTGCCGAAATACCGAAATAGTCATCTTCATTCTCTCACACTGAATGGGCTATAATTGGATTAACGTTTTTCCTATGGACTTGAACTTCAAAAGTTTTGTAAAATAGGTAAGATTCAAAATCTAAGCAATTGCGTCGTAGAGGATAGGGTGCGGTTGGTTAGAATTTAAACTAAGGCCATTCCGCCATTGTGATTCCAAAGGTTGGGGGGGGGGGGTAAAGTGGGATTCATATCCATCGCAGCACCTGTGTAAAATGCATGGGCGTCAATCTTTATTCGAATGTGGGGGGGGGGGGGCATGGCCACTTCTGTCAAAAATTTACTGTGTAAAATTAAGTCAATGGGTGTATTTCCAAAATGTGGGGGGGGGGGCGGAACCGCCCCCCCCCTCCAGGGTTGACGCCCATGTGCGGATACCTGTGACGAAGCTGCAACACCTTTATCTCCTTGAGGCTTAGGCTAAGAAACAAAACGTAACGGAACGATTTTTTTCAAACATTCGAAGAAATATTCGCATGTTCAAGAAAAAAAATCAATTGTGTGACCCCTGAAAATTATATCAGTTGAATAGCCTAAAACTTCCTGAGTTTTTTATATACAATGGAAGAAAAAGGGAGGGCCGCCATTTACTTTCGAGTTTCACTTTGCAATTATGAATACAATTCGTAAGTTTCAAAAGAAGAAATCTGAAACGTTCCAATAGCTTTGGTACCTTCAGTCGCAAATATTTTTCAGCACCTTCGGAAATATTCTTGCGCCTTTGCTAATCCTTCCCGTGACGGAACTTTTTTTAAACGTTTGAAAAAATTTCGCAACTTCAAGAAAGGAAAAATTTATCAATAGCGTTACCCTTTGGAAATTACATCAGCCTAATATAAGTAACGGAAGAACATAGAACTGCTATTTACTTCCCGCCATTAAAAAGAAATTATCGGACACTTGTTAAAATCATCTAGAATATTAGAAGTGATTCGGAAATTTCTGGGGAAGTTCGAAAATACTTTGCGCGTTTTAAAACTCCATGCACCTTTTGATTAATAACGGAAGAATATAGGACTGCTATTTAGTTCCAGAAATCTCCGTCATCAAAATAAAAAATAATTCATCAGACATTTCTTAAAAATCATCTAAAATATTTGAAAATGTTTCGGAAATTTCTTGGCATCTTCGAAAATATTTTTGCGCAATTAAAAACTTAATGAATCTTTTGATAAATAGCGGAAGAACATAAAACGGCAATCTACATCCAACAATTGCCGCCATTAAAGAGAAAGTATCGGACATTTGTTAGAAATCATCTAGAACACTCAAAAAAAAAGGTTTCTTACCTTCGGAAATTTTTTGCATGTTCGAAAATATTATTGCGCGTTTGAAAACTTCATGAACCTTTTGATCAATAGTGGAAGAACATAAAACTGCTACTTAATTCCGAAAATCTCTGTCATCAGAAAAAAAAAAGAAAAAGTAGTTCATCGGACATTTCTTAACAAATCATCTAGTAGGCCCCTTACATTCGACAATGTGTCGGAAATTTCTTGGCATGTTCCACCCCAACCCACCCACACACAGTTTTTTGCGCTTCGTAAAGCTTAATGAATCTTTGTGATAAGCTAAGCCTGAAAGAAAAAAAAACATTAAAGAAACTGCAAAATTACTTTCCGGTAAAATTTCTGCCACATAAAGAAGAAGTATAGGACATTTCG
The DNA here is from genome assembly GCA_029531755.1 of Holothuria leucospilota. Taxonomy (NCBI): domain Eukaryota; kingdom Metazoa; phylum Echinodermata; class Holothuroidea; order Aspidochirotida; family Holothuriidae; genus Holothuria; species Holothuria leucospilota. The sequence continues at coordinate 2,888 of JAIZAY010000655.1, read as the reverse complement.
TTAGAAATCATCTAGAACACTCAAAAAAAACGTTTCTTACCTTGCGGAAATTTTTGGGGCCATGTTCGAAAAATCTATTGCGCGTTTGACATACTTCAATGAACACTTGTTGAATTAATAAACGGAAGAACATAAAATTGCTATTTGCTTTACCAAATCTCCGTTATTAAAATAGTAAACATCGGACATTTGTTAAAAAAATTCATCACAGAATATTTGAATACGTTTCGGAAACATTTTTGTGTATGTCCGAAAATATTATTTTGCGCGTTTTGAGAACTTTATGATAAGTAACGGAAAGAACATAGAAACTGCTATTATACTTCCAAAAATCTCCGCCATTAAAAAGAAAATTATCGGGGACCACTTGTAAAAATCATCTAGAATATTCGAAATGTGTCAGAGAAATTTATTGGCATGGTCAAAAAAATATTTTTTGCGCTTATTAAAGCTTAATGGAATCTTTTGATAAGTAACGGGAAGAAGCACATAAAACTGCCAAAGTTACTTCGAGAAACATTTCTGCCATTAAAGAAGAAGTATAGGACATCCGTTAGAAATCCTCTGGTACCACTCAAAAAAACAAGTTCTTACCTTCGCAAAATTTTTTTTGGCAATGTTCGAAAATATTATTTGCAGCGTTTGACAACTTCATTGAACCCTTTTTGATTAATAAAACGGAAGAAAATAAAATTGCTATTTGCTTTCCCAAATCTCCATTATTAAAAAGTAAACCATCGGACATTTGTTCAAAAATCATCCCAGAAATATTTTGGAACACGTTTCTGGAAATTTTTGTGTATGTCAGAAAATATTTTTGGCGCGTTTTGAAACTTTTTTTTCGATAAGTAACGGAACAAAAAGAAACATAGAACTGCTATCTTACTTCACAAAAACCTCCCGCCATTAAAAAGAAAATTATCGGACACTTGTTTTAAAAATTCAATCCTAGAATATTCGAAATGTTTGCGGAGGGGAAAAATTTCATGTGGGGTAGAACAAGTTCGAAAAGATTTTGCGCGTAGTTGTTTTAAAAAAAACTCCATGCACCTTTTGATAAATAAACGGAACAGAACATTGAACTGCCTATTTACTTCCAAAATCTCCCCGCATTAAATTGTAAACTCTTTGGGACGACAAAAAAATCATCGGCTGGAACAAGGTTTGGCCTTATGAACAGTGTTACTCCTTGCTGTTGGTGTCGCACAAATACAAGTTTTCGAAAAGGGCATTAGTTTCAGCAGGGGATCTACACTACATGCTTTATAGTACTTTACCTTTCATTTTTTCCCCATTGCCTGTTTTACTACAGTACCAAAATACTGCAAATCATTTACCATGGTGAATTGCATTGATGTATTGTGGAGTTTACAATAAGCCAACACATTATGTCTACCTTTATGTTACTATATTCACTTAAAAGGGAAAAAACATTTTCAAACATTTCATTTCTATATCAGATAAGTATCATTGGTAAAACATACTTAGCATTATACAACCCATTGTAAAATTGTATCGAAGGGTTATGCCTATCAACATTGATGATAATTCAACATGGGACGGACAATTACAGCAATGTTGTTGCTACTTGTAACTCTGTTCCGTCCAAAATCTGATAAGTCTTATATACAATATTTGGACATGAATGGCAATTACTTTTGTTTTAAATATGGCAACATATATGACCTAAATGTTATTTCACCAAACCAAGTAAGAAAGGATTAAAATAATTCAAGTGCAACTAGTACCAGAATTGTTTGTTGCTACTGTAAATTGTTGCTATTGTAACTACTTGGGTGAACCGGGACATGAACTAAAGTTCAATATTTATAGCTATAAGGAAATAAGACGCGAAGCTGTTTTTTCTCTGCCAAGCTACTGAACTTTGTGGTATAAGATGTTGTGCAATGATATAAAAGATATTCCGAACTGAAGTTACTAATATCTGAAGAATAACAGATAAACATAAATTGCAACATTTGGTCTAGCTTATTTTAATGTATCAAGTTCACAGCATTTGAGAGATCTGTTGGTTGTTATTGAATATTTCACTCCTAGTTGTAAACCAAACATTTAGTAATCATTATAGAATCACAGGGATTTGGAGGAAATTATCACAACTTTTAATTTTTCCATTCAGCGGGGACGAGGGGACACTAATGCCAATAAGGTTTGCGCACCCTTAAATTCGGATAGCCTGTACAGGACTGTAAAAATTATTAAGGAATTAATAGATGGTATTAATTGTATTCATTGCATGGCCAACATAATAAATATGATGAGTTAAAAAGCTCAACAAAAATTATGTCAAAATTTATTTGTTTTTCCTTAATTATAAACATTGATTTTGTAAGTTTACTCGGGAGTATTGTCCGGTCCCCATTTGTCACATTCTTGGTCGCATTTACCCCCAATAATGTCATAAATCTTTGAATGGAAATACAAAGTAGTTGTTTTTTCTACTCAGAAGGCATTGGTGTTGATCAGCATAACCTTATGTGTGCCAATGTAGCTCTTTCCTTACAAACACAGTTGATAGGTACTTATGTGTATCTAATCCATATGTTGGACACCTTTATTGTTGAAAACATGCCTGAAGGGTGGGGGGGGGGGGGCAGACAGGGAATAATGCGTCGACGATTGTCCTGGCATGAGTTTGACCTCAAACTTGCGTACAAGGCAAGCACATAGTAGGAGCAGGTCTGCCCTGCATGATACTTACACGGTATGATTGACCAGTGTGGTGAAATTGCGCCCTATAGCTTTTGGTGCCAACATTTTACATTAAGGTAATGATTGGGCGAACGAAGCTATGATCTCCCGATCAGGATGGCTCTGACTAGCTGCCACATTTAGTAGGGGGCGAAGGTCTAATTATAGGCAAAGGT
>JAIZAY010000286.1:0-63756 GCA_029531755.1 Holothuria leucospilota | reverse complement strand
ATGACATCGTCGGTATCCGGTTACCTCTTTATGTTTTTACCAGTTGACGCTGGGCAAGGAGGGATGGGGACACGTGCCCCCCCCCCCCTCCAGCCAAATGATTTCCTAGGATGTTAAAAGAGGCCACAAAGACATTTAAGCTATGGATTTTGAGGCGGGTAAGATGAGGTGTGTTCTGACTGAATGATCAAATCCTATTTTAATCATTTTTCATCACAAATCGTTTCCAAACTGTCCAAAAAATTCTCTTAAATCTTTCCGAAAGTAACATAATTTCGCAGGCTACACGCGCTTGCAGCCTCACTACATCGGCTTTGTGTACTATCAATATCGTCTCAAACATATTTCTCGTTATTCAATGGTGCAGATATACAAGTACGTTAAGACCTTTGTCTTGTGTATAAGGAGCAATTATATGGGTAGGAGAGAGATCCATTGACAAGGAAAGCAAGGAAGTGGAAATTAGGGGGAAAAGACACATTTTTATGCCCCCAATGAAAGCCTATACGAATTACTAAACAGAAAGATCGCCCTCTTATTGAGTGGTTATGCATTTTGCCTAGGTAATGTAAAGTGTGCAAAAATTCTGAACGGCAACTTTTGTTATAAAAACGATTTCCAAGCAAAAATTTCTGCCCTCTTTGGGTGCACTGCCACGGCACACGCTCCATATATTTTAAACCCATTACTGGAGCCAAATCATACAGATTTTAAAACCAAAACCTTACTTTGGAAAGAAGTACTTAACGCCGACCCTGCAGGGATCCGCATCAATAGAGAATCTTCTCTAAAGGCCCTAATATGAGGAGTAGCGTATGACGGTAACAACATTCGTAGCAATAATATTGTAGTTAACACTTTTTTTAACGAGTCCATGCAACACAACCCAAAATTTTACTTAAATAAAGATACTTTTTAAGCATGTAACTAATTAAAAGAATTTGCAAAGAATCTAAACATTTGTACCTAGGCCATTACCCAAACAACATATTTCAAGTGGAGGAACGTTACCCCTTCGCTCGAACAACCACCTTCCTTCCCAGCAATATTAAAAATAGCAAATTTTCTACAATTGTGAGTTCCATATACAGTCAAGTTACAATTCAATTCAATTTCTACAAATGAATATGCTCATCTTTTGACAATCTAAGCCTATCCGTAAAATGAACCCACTCCCCCAGAACATAAACTACACAAAGTGACAAAAGTCGAAGGATTTTCTGTTTTTCGTCGGGTGCAAACAGCCACCGATGCAAATATGTACAATCTACACCGACTTTCTGGGTTTATTTTGGTTGGGCTTAATTTAAGGCATCATCTTCTATAGTACCCCCCCCCCCCCCATCATCATCCTCTGCGGGCGCCGCTGTTTTTTTCACGGTATTATATCGACAATCCAGCAAGGCTGGGCTACGTCTACTTGCTTGTATATTCAAGTGTAATAGCGTCTTTGATTTGGAAAGACAATTGTTTTCTTTGTTAAATGTGTCCTTTTCGGGTCCATTATCATGTTCTGAGCATTGTCAGTGAAAACGATACGTTACTTTTAACAATTTTACAATTGATAGTGTATTGCGAGCTTACACGCAGGTTTGACTTCTTTAATTTATTAAAACCAAATGCGTAAACCACACTCAAAAAATGTCCAAGTGCTAACTGTCAGCACTTCGTAGTGCTAATTTGTTAGCGTATTGCACAGTACTCTTAGAGGGACAGCACTTCAGGGTGCTAAATTAGCACCCACGCTGAAGGTGCTTTTCGTTCAGCGCCCTCAGAAGATTCTAACACAGAATTGATCATATTATCTTTGTTATATTCGTACCATGACTCGCTGCTTCACAAACTTCCCCAAAAGATTAAGAAATTAAAAATTCTCGAATAAGGTTGTTAATCTAGAAGGAAGGCCCTTTTCTTACGACATTAATAGCTCTTTGAAAAACAAGTCTGTTTGTCAACAGGAAGTATGAACAGTAGTGAGAAGGTTTTTAACGGGTTTAATTACTAAAGTAGATGTTGGCAAGAACGTTGCACGAGACTGCAGAAACTCACTTGAAACATTCGAAAAACACCCAAGGAGTAGGAGCTTCGCTACCTTCCTGCCGTTACTGGTTGGTCACCTCAAGTCTAAAATAGTTAATGTGAATGCTTAAAAGGTACGGTTTCGAACTGTTTATTCATGGTTACGCAATATTAAACTTTGGACGCACTTGTTAACATGGGCGTACCCAGGACTCTATTTACGGGACCAGTAGTAGTAGTACTAGTAGTAGTAGTAGTAGTAGTAGTAGTAGTAGTAGTAGTAGTAGTAGTAGTAGTAGTAGTAGTAGTAGTAGTAGTAGTATAGCTACACTCTGAAATATGTTCATAACAATGCTGTAACACTATCACTGATACTTCTGTTTGTAACCGATTTACTGTAAGCTCACCTTTTCTTAAACTCTAATTTGCACATGGACAAATTACAAGTGATAAGTAATGCACAACCAACCAGTGACTAAATATCAACTGGGCTGTCAATATATTCAGTTACTAAAAGACAAGTGACTAAAAGGTCGATGATAAAAATAGAACTTCGAACCTCCCAAATGATTAAACACAAGGGGGTTTATTTGCGGTCCTTCCATAAACATATGTTTAAACTGTGCCAAATTAAATAGTCAGTACTATGCCTTAGACGTACTTTTAAAGCAGAAGAACAATAGAGTACAGCCCCATACAAGGATTGAAAATGTCATTTTGTTAAATATACTCTTTTCAATGTTGATCTATGAGTTTCCTTTACAAATTTCTCCTACTATGAAAACTAATTAAATTATAACTACAGATGAAAATAACACTGGTGAGTTAGACTCTGCGACATAAAATACTGTGGATCAAATCTTTCCACAATTGATTGCTTCTTTGGAAGTACTAACTTGATAATTCTTGGTGAATCTTTATTTTGTGTGACGTTTGTATGTGCTACGTTGACCTGTAGTAATGAGATAGACCTGTGCATGACACTGAACTCTAGAGGCATTTTTGTGTGCGTTCTTACTATTATGACGTGTTAAAGAAGCCCGTAAGTTCCCATTAGGGTGACCCTTAATCACTTCATTTATTCGTTCTTTTCACCCTGCTTATCCGATCCGTCCGCTTCGCATGATTCACACTGCACTTAGAGCACCCCAAGGAAGTTTCATGGCGGTGGACTGATGTAAGACGCTTTAACGAAACTACACATTATTCGTCTAGTTCTTTTCATTGACAGCGCCATCTACTTTGTTAAGTTGAAAAAGGTTGTTTCGTTTAGACATCCTTTACGCCTAACAGGGAGGTATTACGAAGGATACACCAACCGAATCTGTTAGTCAATATGTACTTGAAAACGATTTACTCTTTTCAGGCACGGCCTTTTGATTGACAAGCCTCTTTGTTTCTATTGTTACGTCTCTGCTGACTAACCCTTTTGATGATAATCTCCTCCTTTCTTTTCAAGGAATCCCAAGACAAAGGTCATTGTTTGCTTTGAAGGGAGGTTTGATTCCTCTAATAAGCAAACTTTAATCAGGATTTTCGGTAAAACAACTGGCAACAAACGTTTGACTAATGTTCTTCAATTGTTCCCCCACGATTTTAATAGGCCAACTGCTGAAAATATTGTTAAAGCCTATGCATTTTTTTTTTAATTTTTAGCAACTTTTCCCAAGTGGTGGTTAAGTGAAGGCTGGTGGATGTTGCATGACAAAGTTATGATTTTTTTTTTTTTTGAAAATGCTACCTCGATTTGCGTGACACAGTTACGCAGCTTACGGCATTGGGTTAAGAAACATTCGAAAAGTAAGTTGTAAAGAAAGACTTAGCCGACATTAAATAAAATTTCTGCATGACGGCTGACAATGAAAAGTTAACGAGTTCAACGTAAGGGGTGTGTCTTCTTATTGTCATTTTGACAATGCATCACTGTTCCGAGTTCATGTGGGTAGTGAGATAAGAATTTTGAGAAGAAAGGCAAGATTACTGTCCGAAACGAACATTGCTTATAGAACGTTGCATCTCCTTCCTGTAACACCGCCCTGCTATTAACCAGGGGAGCTCAGGTGGCCTTTTGCAGGGTCTTCCTTTCACTTATTTTTGGATGTTAACTATGCTGGCTCAGGTCGTAATGGGCACTTGGTGAGTAACTGGTGAGTAACTAAGTGTCATGTGTCCGGAACCCTGGGAAACACCACGAACATTCACGTCATGAAAGTGACCTCTGACCAGGGTTTTAACCCTCTGAACCAATCAGGGACTGACAGGGTTTCGTTACCAGGGGGGGGGGGTTAAAATAAAAGCCCGTGTGTTTAGGAAATCAGGGCTGGTTTCTGGCTGCCACCGAAGTATATCTTAAAAGCACCTACGTTCGAAATTTACAAAATTCCAAAGCTCCTGAGTTAGGAGCTGCTCCTCCGAGAAATTATAATTATTTGTCAGCATTTTGTTAAACTGTGTTTCAAGTTTGATTAAGGAGTCACTCCGTCCGTATTTTCTAATGGATAAACGCAGTTACTCTGTAGGTAATTTCACTTTTTAAGGTAGTTTTATACTTAGCCTAGTGGGAAATGAAGGGAGCATGTCGCTGCTCGAGGAAAGTTCCCCTAATTCCCTTTAAAAGCTCTTACTCATATTGTACATTAAACTGCTGTATGACGCAAAGAGGCACAGGAGAGAAAAAGTGACGGAAATGGATTAATTTTAATTGAATTCAATGTTTTGCGTTGTTTTTGCTATGAAACCTTGTCTCTTAATTGTCTCTTAATTGGAAAGGTTGAACAGCCATAATGGTGACCGCCTTTACAATACGTTGCGATTAGGCGTGGGCTTTACCGATAATGTAGTTACCACACCTACCGATAGTATAGTAAAAACTCAGCCCCAAGTCAACTCGGACCCACGTTAAATCGACCCAAATTGAAAATATGACAATCAATCGACACCCTTTGAAACAGATTTGAGATCGAGAGAATATTTTACGACCAAAGATTCAACTTTCAGATATCACCTTTCTTGAAATACAAATTAAGGAGAAGTACAGTTAGATGAGGCTTTACGGCTCAGTTTCTAACCAATTGTTTAAGTTCCAGTTGTGGCTCACTGGCTTGTTTTCTCCACTCCATTGCTTATGCTCAGCACCAGGCACAATGGCCGAGTAGATCCCATTTTTTAAGTCTTTGGTATGACCCCAGCCCTTCCGGCTGCAAGTCGGATTCTCTAACCACTTGACCATGCAGTCGGTCTAGACATTAAGGTGGGTGTTTATGTTCGTGTATATAGACCTTATGCACATAACGTCACAGAACACAAAGGAGACAAGCCCGTATCATTGCAGCTTACACGTCCGACAAATGCAGGCATCTGAGTTGTGTACTAGGTCGGATTCGCGCATAATTTTCATACGTTCAGTGTGCTTTATGTTTTGCCTCCAAAATGATGTCTCGGGACGTCAATGCATAAGGTCTATAGCTGTATTTATGTACGCACCCGTGGCAAGTATGTAACTGAGCATCCACATGTATATTGCGGGGACCAGTCAAGTCGATTCCTTGCAATGTGGCTCTTGAACAAACGTGCCCTCACCTTGCCGAACTTGGCCATTCCAAAGTTCGTCTCTACATATAGTCGCCAATCCAATTAATCGAAGCCACAGCTTCGATTGTAGGAATTGCTTCACTCTGTCACGTGATTTTCAGACTTCATATGCGGTCGGGCGGATGAATATTACATCCATGTTCCGTTTGGATTCAACGAACAATCGCGTGCTGTTTTCATACCGTGGGACAGCCGCGCAGTAATGTTAAGTATTTCACTAGGGGGATTTTCAACACGGCCTAACTATTTCAATAAAAGGGGATTTTTTCGAACAACTCCCCTGTAGTAAAATATTCTTGTGCGAGCAAAAGAGTAAATCCACATTCAAAGGTATCGTTCTGCATTAGAAGCTTCTTTTCTGTTTACAAAAAGATGTTAAGCAGTTTGAAATTAATTCATACTTTCATTGATTTGAGGATAAGTTTGATAGGCTGAACTTAGTAAGTTTTTGACAAGATTTGGCCAACGAATAGAGCGCTCTCAACTTGCACGGTTGTCGGAACTGTTTCATTAACTGTCACCAATGCAACTACGTTCACAGCAACTGCGTTATCAATTGCGTTTACAAGAAATCAACACCAATTTCAAGTTGATTTCATGTTGATTTCATTACATAGTGTAGACTTTGGCTCCTAGATTTTTTCTTTGTTTTATTTTTGAACGATTTTTGCCTGCTGTGAGGTATAACCCGCTTGAATTTTCATAAAAATAGGCCTTAAAGGCCCGTGTATGGCCGGTCGCCGAATTGCTCCCTATACACGTGTGTAGGGTGCAATTCTGCGACCGGCCATACACGGGCCTTTACTGAGGACTAAGGCCTAGCCTAAGTAACTTTGCTCGGCATGTGTCATCCGTAACGACAGAGGCCTAACTGTTACTGTTAGGCCTAGCCTAAGTTTAGGCCAAGGCCTAGCCTAAATTTAGGCCAAGGCGTAAGGGATTTAACAGCCTAATACTTAGCCTGTAGACGGCAGTGGGGCCTTCTTAATAGTTTCCTTTGTAAATGGATGACAGGTTAAGGTTCAGGATGAATGTAGCCTAATATACATTAGCCCCTAGGCCAGGGAAGGATCGAAGTTTACCCATGGGGCTTGGATAATTTTAATCAAGGCCTAACGTTAGGCCTAGGCTACAGTTATACTGGCTGCAGATATGTTGTGGGCTCCCAACAGAGGAGCAGAAAGACAGTAGGCTGGGCTGTATAGACAATTAGCCTACACTTGTAGTTTTTTCTTTGGCATACCTATTTGATGAGGGAGAACAATGGTCAACTTTTTCTCATTATTAAGATGGACCCCCTGCAGGGGAGGGATGGCTGAGGACATTACACTGTTCCAATTCCCAGCCCACCAAGTACAGGCCTGAGTCTGGATCTGCCTTTCAAGGATGTAAGCAACAGTTTGTGGGGGAATACAAGTAGGACAGGAAAAACTGTAAATGATATTGACTCAGAGTTAGAGTGTCAAGAAGAGCACAGTTGTAGCATTGCCAATGGCCGTGCAGGACTCGGAACTACGGGCCAAAGCCATGGACTCAGTACAGCATTTGAATGTGATGCCCTACACTATATGCCACCACAAGGAGACCAGTGATCGAGGATACATCTTTGATAGCATGTATGGTTGCTCACTCACAAATGAACTATGACATAAATGATGTCTCCAAAATTATGATATCACATTTCTGTCATAATAGTCTGTGTGTTGAAGCAACCCATCTTTCCTGGGAAACCTGCAGTGACTACACAACAGCAGTGAGACAAACTTCCTGGACAGATCAGTGTCATTAAAGTGGCCTTGCATAACTCAGTACTGGTACTGTCAGCAAAGGGTGCTCCCACATTCACAAACTCTTTTGACTGGTTTACAACCAACTGACATGGGGATATGAAGGTTAATTTATTTTCAAAATATAATTCTTATTGCAGGTATGGGAGTAAATCAATGTTTTGAGTGAAGTCTGTACACCTGAACAACTTTTTCTTTGCCTTTGTTATCATTATGTGTTGACACTTGGAGCAATAACAGAAATTGATCAAGTAGTAACATGTCCATTCGTTGTGCTTGTTCCCATCCTCCTGAAGTCACTGACGTGATCTTTGAATGTTCATTTTTCAGTATTTACTTGCTGCACTGTGCACACAGGTTTAGGAAGTTACTGTGATACTGAGACAAAGCAACGGTGTTAATTTGAAGCAAATGTTCACCCGAGTTCAGACCCCCACTGCATAAATGCACTGTGTACAAATTCTTGTTCAGTGACTGTATATAGGACATGCAATTTGGGGTCTATTTTGAAGAGTACCCTGTGCCCATATTAATACTTAAAATGGAAATCTTAATATAACTTTGTAGTCAGGAAAATCAGTGGGTCTTGCTCCTCATTTTAGGGGTGGTACACAAATTTTGCCTCTCCTTACTTAAGGTGGTGCACCACCATTACAGAAAATTACAGTTTGGCCAAAGAATGATCCCTCTGCATAAAGTGCCTAAAATTGTTGTTTTGGTTGATTTTCACCCTATTTTAAAAGAGCAGTGGATCCTTTATGTAATACATGATGTAGTGCTCAGATTCAAGATTACATTTTTCAAAAATCATGGTCAAAAATGTTCTTTTGTTGTTTATGATTTTGAGACTTTGGAAGAGAGTGGAGCCATCTTGTATCTTAGTGTGTTGTGCAGTAAAACAGATCATAATTTTATATTCAGGCACCTCTTCCTCAAAATTGCATGGTCATACTATGGAAATTTTCATGAGCCAGCAACCACCATCTCGTGAGCTTCAAGGATATGTGTACCTTGTTGGGGTTGAAAACTCTGACAAGGAATAAGAGGCTTAAAACAAACCCAGTTTAGTGTGTCAGTCAACGGCAGGGATTAATGGTCGTATGCCACCTCTAGGGTTACTTCTGCACAGGCCTCTGTCATTCTCCCCTAATCAAGCCAAAGTGCCCACATTTTCTGGGCTTCGATTAGTACTTGCCATGCAAGTACGATTTTCTAGTTCAACAAAGTCGCTACCAGACTAGTATCACATTAAACACTGCAGAGAATTGGATGAATTGTGCGATTTTTTTGTGAGAACAAAGTTTTCACCCTGCAATTTACATGCATGCATTTCCGTACCATTGCATGACTGCGGAAGAATTAGTTTCAAGAGACGTGATAGTGATAAGTGTATGGTGAATGGCTACATCGCCAGTTTACTTGTCTGCGTATGGTGCTACAAAAATGCTAGGTGTATTGCTTTCAGTTGTAAGTACGGTAGTAAGAACACGCATGGGCGTAGGAAACGAGGGTTGTGGGCCTTAACTCTCCAGTCCCCTTTAATCTAAGCACGAAACGCCGTATTTGTTTCTTCCGTAAAACATGTCAACAATTTGCAGTTATTTTCTTAAAGGGAAATATTGCGTTTGTTTTAGAGAAAATATTCATATTTTTTAAACCAATATAATAGATGCAGAATTATAGACAATTCAAAATAAGACAGTCCAATAGCTTTTTTTCAAGAAATGGGACTCCCACAGGGAGAAACTCGGTTATTTGTTGCATAAAAATAATTTGTCCACTCAAACTTTCAAACATTCAAATGATGCAACATCCGTTACTCTTGTAATGCATGTATTTTGAGCACATAAAGCTATTGCTAGAGTTAATTGGTGAGACTGGATGGTTTAATAATGATTAGCTGTATTTTCTTTGTAAGTAATAATGCGGCATTTTAAATGCAATACTTCCCTTTTAATTTGCCAAATATGTGTCACCAAATTGCATATTGCATATAAGGACTTTCAAATATTCAAAAGTTTTCAACAGCCCGTCCTCCAGGTTGGAGGTTCGAAACAAAGCCTCCAATAGCTTCCCACGCCTATGAGAACACGTTCTATAATGTTTTTTCTTTCTTCAAGTAACATGCCGATTTTGATACAAAAGTAGGCTAGGTATATTTTCCTGCCGAGAACTTCGGCACATCAGGCTACTTAGCTGCGGCAGTGTAGTGTACGCGTGAATTATTTGCGTAGTGCACATGAGCAAGGCAGCTTTAATTGTTTTTACCTTCCCTTCAACTAGTTTACTCTTATCTACTTGACGGCTCTCTGAGCTCTATACAGCAAGGAGGTATCTTGATGAACTGTTTTTGGAAAGTTTCAGGCAATTTGACTCAACCTTGTGGGGTGACTTTGTTATAGGCTCTGAGGCGACTTCGAAAGGAGCAATCTACAAGCTGAGCATACAAGTACGTATGAATACTTAAGGGTATACACACGTCATAGACATGCATAACGTAACTTGAGGGGTTAGAGTAGGCATGAACGTAAATACATATGTGCATGAATACCACTTAGGCCTATAAACGCACATACGTACTCATATACGAATCAGCGCCTAATTCACATACATACGTATGTGAAATTTTAATGTCAACGTGCGTCAACACAACGTTACGATATTATTGGTAAATTTGTTACAACGTTATTGGTTAACAAAAGCATTATCGGTAAATTTTCACTACAATATTGGTTAGATGTAGTTACTACATTATCGGTAAATTTTCTTTTAAACATTATCGGTTGTTGTTACATTATCGGTAAACATAAGCGTAGGAGGGTGGGGGGGGGGGCTGATGTGGCTGCAACCTCCCCCATCCAAATATTTCTGTGAATATTCGGGCAATATGCTGATAATCTTTTGGCACCTACTGAAAGAAAATAATGCAATGATGTAGCCAAAGGTAATTAATTAAACAGTTTAAAAAACTTCACCAGCAAATATAAATCAGTATTAATTCACCAGTGTGTTTTTTAATGGTTTGAGTTATATTACGATTATCCATGGTGTTTTTAGGGGGTGGGGATTGGGCCAAGCCACCTCATCCCCCAATAATGCCGATTTTTTAAGATTCTAAACTACCTAATTTTTTTAACACAAGTTTTTCTTCAAAGGTAGAATATGTGGCATCAGATTTCATATAAGGACACCTTATTTTCAAACAATTTCAAATTTTGAAAGCCTTAGGACCTTGAGATAAGTCGTAAATGTCCCTGCAGAGCAGCCTATAATGTATGTAATAGGCAGCAGTATGAGCATACAGTAACTTGGTTAAATATGATAAGTCTGATGTTGCAACATTGCTATTCTTCTTACTAAAAGCGACTGCCAAACTCACAGTATAATTTGCTAGTACACTGCATGCACTAGGGTAAACGTCTGACTGCATGATATTCAGTTACAAGCAAAGGTGCGAGGCCCCCAAGTTTTAGTACTCTTTGTGCATCTTTCTTGTTCTGACAAAACGTAAGATATATTAGAATCTGAATGGCGCCACGGTTGACCAGTGACTGAAACGGTTGACCGTTGACCAATACACAGTAATTCCAGAGAGGTGTTATTAGCTATTAACATCTCCCTGGTATTTCAATGGGAATAAACGGTTGACCGTTAGTTTTAACAATTAATAGACAACGTGGTCAAGATTTTTCTGTTCGCTTTATGGTTAACCGTTGCTAATTTGTTCTTTCTGTCAAAATTTTCTGTCCTGCTTTTCACGGCAGATCTCACATGATCTTGTCTTTACTAATTCATCCTGAATTCCCCTATTGGGAAACCTAGTGATGATATATTTTTAATTAATATTTTAAACCGCGGGGTCAACCGTTCGACCTGGAGTGGGTGGAGGTCCTGACTAGAAATAGTGCCACCTACTTCACGACACAACCGCTCATCTATCACCTATGTCTACTGGTACTTAATTATTGAAACCTCTCTTGTAGCCTAACTGTCTGCTGGTTACGCTATAGATCATATATATATATATATATATATATATATATATATATATATATATATATATATATATATATATATATCTCTCTATCTATATATATATATATATGTATATATATAATACAAACAAAAAAGAGACAAGAAATATGTCATTGTTGACAAGAGGAGTACAATGATTTAATATCTAAACGAAATTTTCGACTCCCCTGGAGTCTTCTTCAGCGTATAATGACTACACTATAAATTTACAAGCAAAGAAGGACTGGGTATGGTCAAAAAGCGAGCAACAGAAAACCAACATAACAGATCTAGAATTACAAGGAAGCAATAGACTTAAAGTTACTTAGCGGTCCCAAATTTCTGTTTAACTCGATCGCATTAGATTTAAATTTCAGAATCCATTGGATTTCGGATTGTTTCCGTTGTCTGGGGGAATTAAAGTTGGAAGCTATCAAGGTGCATCGTAAGTTACCTATAGAGTGATTTGGAAGATTAAAGTGTTGGGCCACGGGAAAGCCTGGTCTATTGTCTCTAATGGATTTCTTATGGTTATTAAACCTTAAGCGAAACGGAGTTCCAGTTTCTCTTACGTAAATACCATGTGGACAAATATTACAATGAAAAATATAAACTAAATTACTGGAATCGCACGTGAGGGGAGGGGGTTGTAATGTGAGCTTTTCACCACTAATGTGCACTCGAGAGCCAGTGGTGATATGTTTGCAAATATGGCAGCGCGATTTAATGCAGCCATAGTTTCCCCCTGAACCGTCCTCTATTTCTGTGGTGGGAAGTTTTGAGGAAGTGAGAAGGGATCTAAGGTTAGGTGGTTGCCGAAAAGTAAGGATGGGGGTTCCAAGAAAAGGTCCTTAAGACGGGTGTCATCACGAAGGCTGGTAAACTCTTTCTTTAAGTTATTGGAAAGAGCAGAAATATGGGGGTGAAATTGGGCAGCAAATGGGATGCGTGAACTGTTGGGTTTGGCCTTGTATTCCAATAGGTCATCACGCCGTAATGTGGAATCTTTGGCAATGGCCTGTCGGATAAAGGTGAGTTGATAACCAGCAGAAAGGAAATACTGATACAGACTGATTATTTCTTGTTGGTACTGCTCCGGCTGGGAACAGATGCGTTTGAGTCTGAGACATTGACTATAAACAATGAACTTCTTAAGAGCCAGAGGATGAAAACTGTGGAAGTTCAGGAACTGGTGGGTATCAGTGGGTTTGTAATATACAGAAGTGCACTGATGACCTATTGAAATACAAGGCCAAACCCAACAGTTCACGCATCCCATTTGCTACCCAATTTCACCCCCATATTTCTGCTCTTTTCAATAACTTAAAGAAAGAGTTTACCAGCCTTCGTGATGACACCCATCTTAAGGACCTTTTCTTGGAACCTCCCATCCTTACTTTACAGCAACAACCTAACCTTAGATCCCTTCTCACTTCCTCAAAACTTCCCACCACAGACACAGAGGACGGTTCAGGGGGAAACTATGGCTGCATGAAATCGCGCTGCCATATTTGCAAACATATCATCACTGGCTCTCGAGTGCACATTAGTGGTGTTAAGCCCACATTACAACCCCCTCCCCTCACGTGCGATTCCAGTAATTTAGTTTATATTTTTCATTGTAATATTTGTCCACATGGTATTTACGTAGGAGAAACTGGAACTCCGTTTCGCTTAAGGTTTAATAACCATAAGAAATCCATTAGAGACAATAGACCAGGCTTTCCCGTGGCCCAACACTTTAATCTTCCAAATCACTCTATAGGTAACTTACGATGCACCTTGATAGCTTCCAACTTTAATTCCCCCAGACAACGGAAACAATCCGAAATCCACTGGATTCTCAAATTTAAATCTAATGTGATCGGGTTAAACAGAGATTTGGGACCGCTAAGTAACTTTAAGTCTACTGCTTTCTTGTAATTCTATTTCTGTTATGTTGGTTTTCTGTTGCTCGCTTTTTGACCATACCCAGCCCTTCTTTGCTTGTTAATTTATAGTGTAGTCATTATACGCTGAAGAAGACTCCAGGGGAGTCGAAAATTTCGTTTAGATATTAAATCACTGTACTCCTCTTGTCAACAATGACATATTTCTTGTCTCTTTTTTGTTTGTATCATATATATATATATATATATATATATATATATATATATATATATATATATATATATATATATATATATATATATATATATATATATATATATATATATATATATATATATATACATATAGATATACATATATATATTATAGGTCGATAAAGGTTTGTAAAAAGTGCTAAAAGTTTGCGGAAAATTCCACGACGTTTCGAGTATAGACTCTTCATCAGGTGGCAAAGAAATGCAACTGAATAACAAAGAAGTAGAAATAGAGAAGAAACACATTGAAGAAAGGCACGAACAAACCGGTCGCACAGAACGAACACGGTGTAAAAAAGCGAAAGAAGGCTGAAAAAAAAAACTGGTAAAAAGTAATGAAAAGGGGAACAGGTTAAAAAAGGTCCATTCTAATGTTAAGACCGTGTGGGGAGACGGTCCCGAGTTTCATGATAAGCCGGTTTTTGGCGGTCTGACGATCACGGTCAGAACCTCTGCACATTAAGGCTGCAGTAACGGCCAAGTCTTTAATTGAGCACGGTGATGGGGGATTGAAATGAGTGGCGACCGGATAACCTTGAAGGTTTTGTTTGATGGACCTGAGGTGTTCAGTTATTCGGTCAGCCAGGCGGCGTTTGGTTTCTCCCACATACAGGCAATTGCAACGTCCACAAACTAAAATGTAAACCAAGTTTGTGGAAGTGCAGGTAAAGTGTTGGTTCACACTAAATCTGTTGCCGTTAGAACCCAAAATATTGATAAGTGTGTTCTTGCCAACCATATATATATATATATATATATATATATATATATATATATATATATATATATATATATATATATATATAAACATATATATCCATATAGTTGTTTTGAGGCACAAGTACATTCAACTGATAGCCTCTGTACACTTTTCTCCCTGGGGTTTCCGAGCCTGACTGACCAATTACTTTTTCCCCCAAATAGCATCGTTCCTTTGTGTAAAAAATAACTATATTTCTCTTGTACTGCCTTAATTACATTTACGTTATCCCTGCTTAAGTAAAAATTCAGTATTTTTCTCTTAAAATAATCCAAAAGGCCTCATATCACTTTTTCCCCCAATACCAGTAAACTTTACCAGCTACCAGATTTGTCGCTTGTCGTTGTCAAATTTTTCTTATATTCAACAGAAGACTTCTCCTATACCTTTGTACAGGCGGTCAGGCGATCCTGGACAAAATTATCTGGGACAAATCCCCGAGCCCTACCTTAGTGTTGGTTTTGAAGGTGAATTAAAGTTGAGCGCTGAAGAAAAGAGCGCGCTTTTCGTTTTCTCGGCATTGAACATGGGGTGGAGGGGAAGGTCCGGAAGTGTTCCAATAATTTTTCCAGGATTGTAGAACTTACCTTTGTTAGAAAAGTTGAAGTTGTCAGAGGAAGGGAAATTCGTTAACATTTATCTTTACAGTGCCGGGTATTAGTTTGAGATCTCACAGGTCAGGTAAGATCGTTATAGGCCATTCACGTTCACTTCAACAGAAACGAAAGACAACCTTAAAGGTTTTATTTGCCAGTATTGACTTGGAAGTAAAATAAGAGGAGCTGTAAAATTCTCTCCTGGAAGAACACATAGCCCTCTTCTCCTTGACTCACGTTCAATTTGAATACATTTTACAGTTCAGTATCAAAACATATCATTCAAAAGACCCATATGCTGATATATTGGAAACCCAGAGTACACTTAACTTATTCAAAGTGAGGTGACTACCCCCTCCCCCCACAAACATCTTTGAAAAATTGCGTGTCTAAACATATTAATTACCAAGACTCTTTTGGGGTTCGCGGGTCCATATTTCAGTAGAGGAGTTCATACGTTTGTAGGTCGTACAACATATCCTGGATCAGTAAAGTAAGGGAGCTCGTAACACCTTTCTTGCCCGGTCGTAACACCTTTCTTGTAATATCCAGTGGTACAAGAAGGAGTTCGTTCAGGGACAGCACGATTGATGCTTAAAAGTCCATAGCCAAGTAAGGTACCAAATCGGACAAAGTAGCAGATTCCAAGGGGGTGAAATAATTTCCATGGGAGGCGAGATGTGTAAAATCGTAGTAAGAAAACCATAACTTTAAAGCAGGATTTTTTTTCTATTGGATGCAGGATTGGCGGCTTCAATTGCATACATATACTCGTTACCTCAACACTGTATTAAGGGCAATAAGATGTCGCCCCAAATAGTTTTGAAAAATTAGCAAAATCTTGAAGATCTCTGTTTTGCTTTACAGGCACTTCTGGAGATGTCATCTGAACATACCTGGTATCATTAAACAGCCTATTACAAACAAGAGGTAAAGCAAGTTTTGTTTTCCTATTTATGCTCCTAATTTTGATACCACGGGCTTTTTTTTTGTTGATATTTCAAATGCTTTACATCGTTTTTATTGTGATACCATCATCTGTGGAGGTGATTTAAACGTTATTTTCAACTTTGAGCTGGATAAGAAAGGCGGAATCCCAAGAACCAATTTCAAGGCTAGGGAGAAATGCTTTGAGCTAATGTTTTTACACGATCTCGTTCATATATAGAACGAAATCCTTTTGATAAAAATTTCACAAGGAGCTGAAATATAACACCAGGTATCCATTGCAGGCTGGATTATTTTCTGATCTCAAGGCATACAAGTCCAGCAGTTACAGATAATGTCTTTTCTACTGGTTTTTTGTCAGACCACTCTTTTTTTTTTGTTTATTGATTGGTATTCAAGAGGCTCGTAAAGGAACAGGTTTTTGGAAATTGAACAATTCTCTTCTGAACGGTTCTATGTATATTTGCTTAATTCATGAGCTCATTCGTAACCAACAAAAGGAGAATGGTCCTTATGACCCTATATTTCGGTGGGAATTGTTGAAGTTCAATATCGTAAAACTAGTATGAATTTTGCAAAAAAAAAGGGCTAAAGAGATGCGATTAAATGGAAAGAAACTTATCCAAAATATTGCCGACTTCGAACAGCAATTTTATATCAATGGGTCCCCAATTATATATAAACAATTAAGGGAAGCCCCAAACGATCTTTTGTTATATTATGAGTACAAACTGAAGGGCACTATTATCAGATCTCGTGTACGCTGGGTGGAAGAAATCGAAAGAATTCTGAATATTCGTTTTTTTAATCTGGAAAAAAGAAACAATGCACTTAATTCACTTTTAAAGAGCAATGGTATTTTCGTAACAGAAAGGAACGGCATACTAGAAGAAATTAAAAATTCTACAACTCTCTCTATACTCTTAAGAAGTGTAATCCCGATTTTTTATGGGCTCTCAGACCAGATTATTGCTGATATAGATTTGGAGTCTTGTGAAGGCGAGTTCACTCTTAATGAATGCTATCAAGCTCCGGTATCGGTGAAAAACGATAAAGCTCCAGGGAGTGATGGCCTTTCGGTAAACTTTTGCAAAACTTTTGGAATTAAATAGGGCAAGTGGTTCCTCGAATCTTTAACGTTTGGTTATCAAAGAGGCCATCTATCAACAGACAAAGGCATTGTGAAATTAATTTCAAACGGTAACAAGGCTGAAACGTCTTTAAAAATTTATCGCCCTATTCCACTGCTAAACACTGGACACAAAATTGCTGCAAAGGTGATCGCCTCTAGACTAAAAAGCGTTATTTATAGTCTCATTGGCCCCGTCAAACCGGGTTTTTAAAAGGTAGATTCATCGGGGAGAATACAAGATTAATTCTAACCTTATAGAAAACTGTTCGCATCGTAATTTTTCGGGGTTTTTGTTACTTTTAGATTTTTAAAAGGCGTTTGATTAATCAGAATGGCCTTTTGTTCGAAAAACTCTCGTATTTGAAATTTGGTACAAGCTTTAAAATTTGGATTAATGTTTTCAACCGAACTGTAACACTTGTTTTTTGTAAAAATGGCTATTCGACAGGTTTTATCCACTTCAACGGGGTACTCGTCAGGGTTGTCCCTTAAGTCCATACCTAGTTATTTTGGTCGCAGAGGCACTTGCGATCAAAGTCCATTGTAATAATTATATTAAAGAGTCTATGAAGTGACAAAGTTCAGCCATTTGATGTCATTCTCTGACCATATCTATCACCAAAAATAGCCTTAATGCTCAAAAATACCGCTCCTTGAAACAGAAATGCTAAAAAGAAATGATACCCCTTCCATCACAAC
Source organism: Holothuria leucospilota (assembly GCA_029531755.1). Lineage (NCBI taxonomy): Eukaryota > Metazoa > Echinodermata > Holothuroidea > Aspidochirotida > Holothuriidae > Holothuria > Holothuria leucospilota. The sequence goes on along the minus strand of JAIZAY010000286.1, from coordinate 46,066 downwards.
AGCTCAAAAAGTGAAAGAACATTGACCAAAGCATGACGTCAGCTCCGAAACCTAACTTCGTAGTGTGTGCATGTACAATGCACTTTCCTTGTAAATTCCCTGTCACGTCAATATCGATTATCTACAGAAACTTTCACTAGTTTGTATGAATCTTCGCCCATTTTTGACTAAGATAATACAAGAATGATAACAAAGCGCCACATGAAGAGCCAGTCTGTGGAATTTAGCCCAACTATCTCAACTTGCTGGCCGAAGAACAAGAAAAAGTTTGGCAGTGTGCGGAAGAACTTGCGGCCGGTGGGGCCCCATGTGTCCCATGTGTTGTATCAGTTTTTACCACAACAAAGGGGCCAGTCCAGGGCCCCGTTCCACAAAGAGTTACGCTCGATCTTAAGTTTGATTTATCAAGTGTAAATCACCTTATCAAGCGTAAGTTTGAAATAAAACTTTCTCCGTTCCACAAAGAAACTTACGGTTGATATCAAGCGTAAGTTTGATACGGATCAAGCGTAACTTTAAGTAGTGATCCAAATCTAACTTAAGTCTAATCTTCGAGTTTCTTCAGTTCCTTGCCGCCCGTCACTATTTTACAGGATCTTCACTCAGGGTAACACCATGGGATTTCGAGACAGGGTTGAAGCAAACTTCCCTCACTTGAGCAGAATATTTGACGTTTACTGGCAAAATATTTGCTTTTGGGAGCAAACCACTGTGCTTCATATAATTTTTGTCCAAAAGTTCTCAGGACCCATGGCCACGTGAAAGTAGTTATGTAGGTTCCGCTTATGTCTAAAATTGATTCCATTTGGTTGGTAGCCAACCGTAGTTTAAATAGAAGATAGGCATGGCTTAAACTCTGTCTTGTTCTTATGTGGAAAATTGAAACGTTCTTATTAAATAATTTAAAACGTTTGTATTTCGGGATCCCTCAGACAATTTAGCATGGAATGTAATATTTTCTTGCAATGAAAGGCTACAATATTGTCTTAGATGTGCTTAAATGTAACATAAATCTGAGGTACAGGAAATGGAACGTACGTTTTCCGACCCCCAGTTATCGATTTTCGTAAGTTCTTTTATGGGGGGCACTCCTTTTAGCACAGTGACACTTAGAACAGTTCGTCTTCTTTATACCGAAAGCTGATTGCTAGCTACTAGGGTCCGGTATTGTCTCTATGAGTTCTTACTTTCAAATCTTCCGGGGGAGGGAGATACCCACAGCCTTTTGACCACTACCACCAGTACATGTTCATTACTAGTTTATTCCAATCAAAAATCACACTGCAAAATGCTCTGAAATCTTACGTAAATATGCTCAATTTTAGGACCCTTAGGGCTCCCAACAGAGAGACAATATAGAAATTAGACGAATCTACAGGATGTTGTCTACGGAAATATAGGAAAATATACTGTTTTATAGGAAATACAGGTCAAGTGGGACGGGGGGGGGGGGGAGGAGGCGGCATCACCATCTGACGTTACCTTGTCAGTGAACTGTCGTTACATGTTAGGAAAAATCGCGGATCATTAAATTTGAACCTGGGCGAAGAGTTTTACAATACACTCTTTTGATCAAGCCAATAGCCAGACTTAAAGAGCGGGGAGAGGGCCAAACCAAGCTGGGGGGGGGGGGGCTAAGTATAAGTTTTTGTACAGGGGCCTGGCTATGCCCGCAGAGCAGGGGGCCAAGCCAAGGAGCAGGGGGCCTGCCCCCACCCCTTGGTCACGGACCTGCTTTTGGTGGAAGGAGTGTCGTTCTCAAAATGACATTTAGGCGGTTTTTTCAAAACCACCTGTAACTCCTGAAAATAACCCCATAAGGAACATTTTGACTAAAGTAGTCTAACACAGACGTTTTAACTGAAATATATAGGAAATATAGGTTTTCCCCTATTATAAGAAAATGTATGGTTATTTTCAAAATGTAGGAATATGTAGTAAATATAGGATCATTGGGAGTCCTGTCCCTAGAGACTTAATCTGGTCGCTATAAACACAAACCGATGGCATCCCGGGGCGCCATAATATCTACATATTAAAGGGAAAAAGCAGTCGTCCCAAACTAACGTACTTGACACTTCAGCCAGTGTTACCAATCTCCTTGTATCTCTCTTACAAGTGTCTTTGATGGTGTTTCCTAACAAATTCGACATCGAAAGTAAAATAAATGTGGCTATTTTGCATGACTTAAACAGTTCAGTGATAAAAATTTTGCCACACGATGTAAGAGAGTGGGTCAAAGGAATAGTAAATCAATTTGACGTAACTGCATTTTCCCTATCACTGTTTCTCATTTAATGTGCCAAAACATATAAACATGAAAATAAAAACAAATATTTGTATTTCATGGCAAATGCAACAAAGGACTGGTATTTGTATTTCATCAACTATATCCATGTTTCCAAACATGCTAGCAGCTTGATAGAAGAGAGTATATGAGAAGGTTGCATACATTCTTCATGGAAATGAGCAAAAACTTTAAAAAGTTTTCCTTTTAGATCATCTTCTTTCCAACCTTTCCTTTCCTACCCTACCCTTTCAGAGGTGTTATGAGCATGAAGCTCATTAAGCCTATATAACTAACTTGATATTTTCCAACAAAGTTGGTTTTTTACTGACTGTTGAGGATGGCAATGACTACTCTCACAAAGTTGGTTTATCATAAACTGTAGATGATATCAATGTTAAATACTCTCACCCTCAATTTATGCCTGAATGAGTTTCAACAACAGAAACTGACTTTCGTAACTAACAAGTAACAGTTTGATCGATCAATTAATAAAAAAAAAATGAACAATTTGGTTTGCATGCATCAGTTTCAAATGAAAACGTGATATTTCATGGTACAAAAAAGAGAGCACCTGACTTCGTTAATAATTGCAACCATGATGTTACAATTATCATGAAATAAAACTTGTTTGTCTAACATCCCTGAACATCCAATCTTCAGTTTTGCATTGAGATACTTGTATGTTCACTTATTTCAAAGCAAAATGGCCAATCCTGTAATAAACTTTATTCCAGTTTTATTTTAATAAACTACATCACTTTTTTTAAAAGTCTGATTAGTGTTTATAAACTTACCAGCTATACACAAATTCAATTTTACAAAATGCATTGAATCAAATGGTAATTTAAATCATTTTCAAGGTTATGTACATATTGAAGGACAAAAGCAGGTTTGTCCAGTTCTACAGAACAAAAGTGATAACATATTATCATTCTCACAAAATTAAAACATGAACTTGATTTAAAATTTTCTCTGAAATTTTACCTACATCAAAAAGAATTCTCCACCTTGACTCTATCCTCTGTCTTTAGTTCAATCTCCACATGGGAATGATGAATGGCTATCATCTTACATGCCTGTTCAAACTCAATACCACATTTTATGCTAAAAGCATCTTCAAAGTCACAACCATCCTCCCACAAAAGTGTATACCTTTCCCTGCATTAACTGCAAAGCTCACCATGAACAGCACTGGGAAAAAAAAATGCTAGTAGCCTGCAGGTCCTGCTGTTATTTGCAAACGTGTAACACCTCATCTCCAAAAAAAAAAACAACTTTATTGGGTGTGGATTAGCACAGAACTAAGGTTACATATGTGTATTCATTTTGGATTTATTGCTGAAACTGTGCTTCTTTCTTCATGGTACCTATGTGTAGGTATTGTGCATAATTTCCACTTTGTAGCACTTTCTCAAATTGCAGTAATTACGTCACACTGGCAGCTTTTTCTTAACAAGTTCCTTGTCTGAGTTTGCTGATGAGAATCTTCAAATGCCTGAAAAGATTTAAAATGTGCACAAAAATACAAAGAAGGTTAGTTAAATGGAAGTCTTGATCAAGGGTTCTATCTGTCTAAAGTTTACTACTTACCGTACTGTGCCACCTTAAAGTGCATTAAGTACTGTAGTTACATAAGGGTCTCCATACTGTTTGCAAGCTTGTCAGAATGTGTAAGCTGGTAAGATTATACATTCTTCGTCAGAGGTTACACGAGTCTTAGTCAGAGAGAAGCTGGTGGTATCCTGAGGGACATTTCCCTCTTTCACTGGCTGTAGGTTCATAATGATGAATGGGATGAAGCTTAAATAACTGGCCAACACACCACTTACAGAAAAAAGGACTTCCTTTATGGTGAGGATAAGCAGAGTACACATTGTGAATCAAATAACTGTTAAGCAACCTTAGGAGAAGGACATCAAGGTTCAACTTACCTGTATATGACATCTTCACTTTAATTATGAGCAACCCCATGACATAAAATTAATATTTTCATATTGTAAATCTTCTGTAATGTTTTCAGCTTTATTATTTTAATGGAGAATTAACTAAATCTTAAGTATGGAGATGTGTTTTACAGCTTGAATATGCAAGCCCATCTGTTCATCTTTCTGATATATTTCACAGATGACATAAAAATTGTTCACAAAATTTATTTAGTTAATGTAATAAAAAATGGAAAAAAAAAAGAAAAAAGTAGAATACCTGCCACTTTGTTTCATTATTCCCCAAACGGTTTAAATTTTGATGTAAACTGGGACCAGAGTTTAATATTTGGTACTGAGTGGTTAAGACTATATAACCCTCTGTTCACAGAATTTTGTGCAGAATATGTGTCATATTCTTAGGTTATAAAGGTGTTTTAACTTTTAAGAAAAGCAGCAGGAAATTTTTTCTACTACAAGAATGGCATTACAAACTGTAGCTGAATCACTTGTTTTAACTTTGGTGGCATAATATCAGAGAAGCAATCTAAATCTGAGCCATTAAATGCGCTGTGAAGATGGGAGTTGAACTTTTTGAAAGTATATTATTCTTACAACTCTTAGCAATTTCGTTTTTTAGAGTTCAGATTCCTATTTGCAATGTAGTTGGCATTGGATCCTAGAGTGTTATAACAGTGATAAGTAACAAATACAGTATTTGCTTTCATACTGTGCCAATATTCAGGAACTGAATTATAATCAAAGGTCAAGCACAGTATAACCCAAGTTAATCTCAGTACCATTAGGTGGCTGCAGATTTTACAGGGACCTGCTACAAACTCTCTTATTTTCATCACAACAAGACACTTTACCTCAAAGTCATTCATGTACTGTAACTCTTAAGTGGAAAAGACAGAAAAAATAAGAACCTTGCCCAAGGACATATTATCATACTAGAATTTAACATGCAATTCCACAGGAGCAAAAGTCCAATGCCTGTAAAATTACTTTTCCACTTGCCTGTACTATCAACCTACACTGCTTAAAAGAAGGTGTTTATTTCTGGGCTTGCTACTTACCTAGTTTGTGGACTTCAGCAAAGGCATCAAAACGTTGCCCCGTTTCTCTTCTTCAAATATTTTAATGATCTCCACTGACCAAGCCCCCATTATTTTATCTGAAGAGGATAAGGCTGTTTTCACACTATAAAAGCTGACAGCCACATTGACAAACTTTTAAAACCCTGAAATAAAATAAAAATATCTTTATTAAACTTGCTTAAATCGGGAAACATAAGCAGCTCATATACTACGCATTGCTTTAACAGGTGAGTCATATTGGCTTCAAATGTAACATGTTAAAGTTCAGCTTTTAAATACATCGTACGTTCTCAAAGGTTTTTGCAATGGCTGTAATGCTGTTCTGTCAATTCCCTGGCCTCAGGAGAATTCCCCTCAGAGGTAAACTTGAGTGAAGAGTGGCAAGGAAAGGATTTCTCTCCCAGGGACCATGCAGTACTGTATGTTCTTTGATCACCGGCATGCAGAAGGATCTAAGGGGTGTTCCTCTCCCCTTTAAAATTTTAAAAATTTTTGGAAGTATTAGCTGTCCTTATATGCAATTTGGTGCTACATATGCTACCTGGGAAGTAATATTTGTGTTAAAAAATGGAAGTTTATTAAATTAAAAAAGGACCAGCGTCAGTGTAAAGGGAGGAGGGCATGGCACAATCCCCCCAAACACACCATTGTGAGTGACTGAAATTCATCAACTACCTCATAGTTAAGCCAGAAAGCCAAAAGGCTTAGTGATTTCTTGCCTCGAGCTTGAATACAGTATTAAAAATATTAGTGGTTTCAAATTGGCAGTCTCATTATGGAGTTATTAAATTACTGTGTTGACATTTACAGCAGAATGAAAGATCCATGGACAGAGGTCAAAAAGATTGATATCACGATAGTAGGTTTCAGATTCACCAAGGTTACCAAGTTCTCATGTGAAATATCTTTACAGCTTATTGACCTATTGACCTCTGGTGACTTAAATGACCTTTGGCTTCCATTATCAACACTACGGATCACCCACGCAACATGGTTCATCCACACGCTAAGTATATAAGATACTTCATTGTAAGCCATCTTGAGATATTGTGAATAGCCCTTTTCAAGCTTTTCTCCACAACAAAACCAGAATGCAAAAAATGCATTGTGGTTTCGATGATACATATAATGCCAAGATGTTCCATGTCTTTCAGTCACTGGTCAAATGCTACCTTAACGTGTGGGAAAAATACAGCTTTGCGTTCATATTTGACCTTGGGAATTCTTGGAAAATTTTTTGACCTCTGGTGACCCCAGACGACCTTTGATCTCCACAATAAACAGGGTTATTCCTATCAACCTGAGGCATCCATATACCAAGCACGAAGTCTATCCAAGCTTCCTACCTCAAGATATGAGGAAAGTTTTCAGAGTTTGACCCCCGCTGATTCCAGATGACCTTTGACCTCCACCACAAAACACTACAGTTTTTTCTCTCACCATAATGCATCATTGCATCTACATACTACATATGAAATTTATCCAAGCTTCCTACCTTGGGATATCGTGTTAATAATGTTTTCAGATTTTGACCCGTGACCCTAGATGACCTTTGACATCCACTACAAACACTAGGGTTCTTTCTTTCACCCTAATTCATCTACATACTAAGCATGAAATTTATCCAAGTTTCCTACCTTGAGACATCGTGTTAACAATAGAGTTCTTTCACTTAACATGGGGAATCTATGTACCAAGTTTGAGGACTGTCGGAATTTCCCTGCTTGAGATATCGTGCTAACAAGCTAATTGTCACAAACAAACACATGCAACACACACACACATATACACGTACATGACTGCATGAATGCATTTATTCCTTGACCTCATAGTAAGGCATCAAAAAACAATAGTGACACATTGTGTACCATTTAGGTTACTTATTTCCACAATGGTTGATAAATTGTTTAAAACAGTGAGTAACCCAGGGTGCAAACAGTGCCGGATTAACCCCATGGCAGAACCGGTATATGCCGGGGGCCACGCGCTTTGGGGGCCCCCTGCTTCTGACATATAATGTATAATAACTGTCATGTATCACTGTATAATGTGTAAAGCAACTATTAGTTATTTGCCGTTAAAAGCTAAAATTTAATCTCTTGAGTGTTATTATTTTGTGTAAGCGGGTGGGCGAGGAGGCAGGAGTTTAAACTTGTAAAAGAGGCCCCGCTATAGAAAGTACCGGGGGCCACACACAACGCTAATCCGGCCCTGGGTGCAAATACCATTGACTTACTACTTACTAGCCCGCAGATTGTCTTAGCTTATCAAGTTCTCATTGCCAGGATTAAATTAAGGCTATGCTAATTAACTGCTTAACAAACTCTAATGTGGGCCTAGTGTGGCAAAACAGTTATCCGCAGGTCTAATATGATATCATTTATTTTGAGCTATTGTAATATTCTATTGTTAACACACATGCCAAAAAAAAAAAAGAAAAAAAAAAGGAAGGGACATACAGTGGGCTAGCACTGGGGTATTAATTACTGAGCCAGTGAAGTTGGTTACATTCCATCTTTGTAAAAAATATCAACATTTTACTGTCCAGCTTACCTTCGAATTAATTAGGAAACATTGTAAGCTAGTTTTTATTAGAATTACACTTTAGGCTAGACCAAATTTCGGCGTCTTTATGTGAACATGCTCTGAAGTATCCACCTCCACCCCCTTCCAAGTTACTAGCTAGACCACAACAAATTATGTGAAATCTTGCTTATGTTGAATGATAAGCCCTTGGCCTAGGCTAACTTATCAGATGTCATGACTTCAGCCTGTGACTGTAACTTTGTTAAGGCTTCAAGTTACACACCCAATGCCCCTCCTTTCTCTTTTGTTATTCTGGTTAAAATTTGTTTTAAACTGATACCAATATGGTTTGCTTGAGGACACTTTAGTGAAACTAACGATCTCATAGCCTAGGTCTAGGCTGGGTATCGGCTATGGCATAGCCTAGGCGAGCCAATGCTTTGTTTATTAGTCTAGGAAATAGAGAAATTATGCCCTTGGGATAGCCGTGGCCCCTGACCAACATAAATATAGGCCTAGCTTAGACTGTTGGCTTGCCTAAGACTAAGGTTGGTATCTAGGCCCTAGGCTGGGCCTAGCCTATAGTACAGAGGCCTTGACAATTGAAATGTGTAGGGCTAACTTAATGTTAATCTATCCTAATGTTAGGGTCTAAGCTAGGTCTAACGTTAGCCTATGCTACAGTGAATTTTGGAAGTGTCAGTGGTAATGGTAGAATCTACTTGAATCACGTTTAGCCTAGGCCTACCCCAAGTGGTCACGTCATGCCCAAGAAATTAGACCGTGACCTCAAAAGTCGGTTGTCAGTGTCATTCATAGACCTTACTCAGCCTAGGCCTAACGTTAGGCCTAACTTAGTCTAGGCTTAGGGCATAGGCCAGTAGTATACTGGGTTGTCAAATTCGGTCAATTTGCCCTGATAAGTAGGCTTCAAATGTTAGGCCTTATTTGGGCTGCTGATAGCCTCATCTCTTCAAATGGGCATAGGCTAGGTCCATAACGTTTGTCATGACGGGAGCGATAAATATCAGTGATTTCACTGAATCGGGCACCAAGGTCAACGACGCACAACTTCTAATTTTGACGCATAGGCACAAAATCTCTGGGGTCAAACTCATGACGCACAGTTTTTCACCCCAACAATATGTAATAATATAGGATAAAGATAAAACAGGAATAAAGTTTGTTACTCTAAACTCAGATTTATTTTGACCCCTTCTGTTTTAGTTTTGACTCTTGTACTTGTAGGCTAAATTTATTCTCAAGGGTCAGAGTCTCCTGAAAAAATGATGAATGAAAACCCTGAATATGATAACTGCCTGACTGTTTTCTACTTTAAATTCAAGTTGTTGCGGGTTGAACCTAATTCTGAAATTAAAAGAACATTTTAAGCTACGGTTTGCCTCTAAAAAACTTCGGGACCCTACACAACAGCAAGCGGACCCATCAGCCTGTAACTAGTCCTCAGTAAAGGCCCGTGTATAGCCGGTCGCCGATAGCTCCCTAGTGAGTAGTAGGCGAACGACCACAGTCCTTTACTGAGGACTAGCCTGTAACTAGACTTTACGTTAGGCTAGGCCTAGGTCTATAGGCTGTATACCTTAAGTGTAGGCCTGTCACTTGCATCCGCTGTAAGCAGAATTAAACTTAAAAAATAGCCATTAAAATACGGGGTTATTTATGTCTGAGTCAACTTGGTGCCGTGATTTATCACTTCACATATTCCAAACAAGGGATTTTAAAAGACATCTGTCTACTCGGCGGTACGTAGCATCTTTAATCACATTTAAACTTACCGGATTTGTGTTTACAAATCAGTGTTTGCTTGGTCGCCGACAGTGTAACGTTGCCCAGTTTTTTATGTAATGACGTCATCATAGCCTCTTAAAGGTGAACTTTTAACTGTGAATCAATAGTAGAGTAAGTTTGATTTTGTGGAACGCAACTTAACGATCAATCGTAGGATAAGTTTGATCATAAAAATATCAAACTTAAGATCAAACCTAAGATTGAATTTAAGTTCATCTTTGTAAAACGGGGCCCAGATGCTTGGGGTTTTCTTCACAAATGATGGAAATGACCTATTCCGACTTTATTATCAACCAAAACTTTCTAGACTTAAGAATTCTCTAAGACGTTGGTCTTCCACAGATTTGACCCCGATTGGTTGGAACACTATTGTTAAAACATGTGCCCTCTCGCAATTTGTCTTCAGTCTTTTTGATTTTGGCAAGCTCACCGAGTAATTGTAATGGCCAACCCTTTTTTTAATCCCAACTAATTCATTGATGACATCGCCACCAAGCATAAATGGTGGTCATGTTGAATTTCAAGACGGCTGCCATTTTCCCTTAAAGTCGCTCTGAAAATCGCTTTAAATGTTTCTCCATACAGGTTTGACCATTTAGTAAGTGTTTGATCCACAACAACTTATTCATGAATGAATAATTTCATAGGCCAATTGTGAAGGGCAAACTAAATTCCAAGATGTCGATCATTTTTTTTATTATAGTCTGGTTAACCCTGTCACAATGGACAGACATGCTGTCTTGTGGTTCCTTCACTTATTCACATATGTCAAGGAGCATATCACTCTGATTTTCCCGCGCGATGAAGGTGCTTGTGGGATTCAATAGTAAACATGAATATATTTGTTAGTAGTGCTTGGATATTGACAATGTAAACAGTTGAGAATTTAACCAATTCTAGCATCGTGGTACATATGTACATAACGAACAGTGGCATCAAGATCCGCTCCCATTGTACACTTCTTTTAGTAATATTGGATATTGGATAATCTTCATATTTTACCCTCAATAATTTAGACTATAAGCCTGAGGGAGGTATTTCCACTGGCCTAATAAGAAGTAAGGAAGTTAACCAAGAAATAACACACCCTTTAGCAGGTTACCCATACTGAAGCAACATCTTTCACAACGTTCTTATATTATTTGAGTGTTCCTTGGTATGAAACTGATGATAAATCTTGATTTCAATCCACTGACAAAAATGGTCTTTTTTACACAATGGCGAATTTGTGTGGAGACTTTAGCCTACCCTTCTCAAGGGAATTTAGTCCATGTCCTTGAACCTGGTGGATATGCACCTTCACATCACGTGGGGGAAAGGACGAATGACGACCGGATGTAGCCATTAGAATGGTAATGGCTCAGTGTATGCTGAACTATTCTGTATACATAATACGTTGCCTTCGAGAGATATGCAGAGATACATGTACAAAGAAAAGAGGGACGTGGTCCCCCTGCTTATGGGAGGGTTAGAGGGCTCTACAAAGGGTGTAAATATAGTATCTCATAAATGTACACATTAAGGACGTCTGGATTGTGGAAAACCAATGATGACGTTTTGAGACTTAAAGTCACTGAACCAATCCACCTACATGATATCGCAATAGCTAAGTTTATAAGATCTGTGCTCATCCTTTCGGTTTTTTCTGAAGGGAAGCTTGGTGGCATCTAAGTACCTGAAGGATGTGGCTTCATCGTAAAATACCCCTAGCTACGTAGTTACATCATCTCTGAGCATCGCCTACGAGCACTGAGGGCATACATACCAGTTCATAGCTCTCTGCATTGCGCCCTTCATGACCCCGTCGGACAACCTTTTCTTCTGCTTGAGTGCTTCCAGTCCTCTAAGGTGAAGATGTCGTCTGACAGGAGTTTCAGGATGCAAAGTCTTAGTGACGAACCTGCGGTACGTCACTGGTTTCCAACCTGGCATGACCGTAACATTCAAGAACATGTCTAAGGGGTATGAGCAACACAGTTCGTAAGGCTTTGCCTGAAGGACACTACTGCAATTTGCAATCCCCGAATGAGCTGGGAAAGGTCCGACTTGACCCCGGCGTTGTTCTTACAAACAATTGGTGTACAGCAGTGGTGGCCGACTGATAGTCCTTGATCATGTTAACCTGCATGCATTTCTTGTAGAAACAAAGTCCGCTCTCTGAAATATCTTAGTTTGGAATTACAATGGCAGAGTGGAAAGTCTCCTCATTGCATCTGCCATGGTGGCAATGATGTAACGAACTTCATACCCTCCGAGGAATTCCCGTGAAAAGCCTCCGCAGAGTAAGCACTAAGTGAAGTGAGTTTTTTGGACCCATGCAGGCAGTTCTCTGTCCTCATCATAGAAACCGGTTATCCGTGGGATAGCAGCAAGGTCAGGATATCCACCAGCAGTACGCTGTGAAGATATCGGAGCCATGCATGTCGCAGCCATAAGGAAGTCAACAACAATACTCAGATCCTGAGTGGTTGCCAAGGAAACAGTTGGATATGGTAAATGGATTTCATAAGTGTCCATCCGACTGCATGGTCAAGTGGTTAGAGCATTCGACTTGCAGCCGGAAGGTCAGGGGTTCGACTCCTGGCCGGGTCATACCGAAGGCTTTAAAAGCGGAACCTATTGCCAGTGTGTTTGGTGCTCAGCATAAGTAACGGAGTATGGACAACAAGCCACTGAGCCACAACTGGAAAAAGGGCCGTAGCCGGCCCGATTTAAAGCAATTGGTTAGAAACTGAGCCGTACAACCTCAACAAACTCAACTGCATCCGTCTCAGTGGAGGATAGACCTTCTAAAGCAATGGGCCCTGGATGTAAGAACATGTTGAAAGAGACCGGAAGTGCAACATTCTCTGTTGTCTACGTTGAACGCCAATCCTGGTCACCTAAACGCCAGTTATCAGTCTGAGAAGACGATGTCCCTCCTCGATACCACGCCTTACGTGTTACTCTAAGCGATATTTAGGGCAAGAGGCGTTAAAGGAGGAGGAACCTCACGTTCAGACAAAGACGGAGGTAAAGAAACCCACCCTAAATTTTGATGTGTGATATGACAGCAGTGTTGTCCAAAAAGACAGCCATACTCTTTCTTTATAAATGGTCGTGTGAAACTTAGCTGGCCCTTGAGAATGCCTGCAGCTCCATTATGTTGCTGTGCACCTCCTACTTCCCCTGCTGTCCGTATCTCTACTACGGTTTTCATTCCATCCCCGTCTTGCCGGCAATCGATATTTATGTTGTGATGCTTATCAGGCCAGGTTCCCAGAGCACGAATGTGTACCTTAGAGATATATGTCTTTGGGGTACATTCCAGATCAAACAGGACAAGGATGACACGTCTACAACAGGATGGGTATGTCACGTGATTATTCTGTATTATGTTCAAACCCACCACCCAGATCCCCTTCCTAAGGCTAGGAAGTATAAACGCTAAAATGTACATGCTAAACATTGTGATTTGATATCGGCAGGTTTGTGTGGTGGCTTCATGTGAAGTCCACCGCAGCCATCGGTATATTCCTACCAATTAGACCTACTAGTGTAGACATTTATGAACGAAGATAGGTGCGCTTTGATGAAGCCCTTCCCTGATTAAAGACCAGGGACATGTTTCCTTGAACCACAGTATGTGTTTTGTAGGAAATATCTTGCATGCACTGAATGTAGACGGTTCCGGCATACACAGAGCCCATATCATTAAGTTCTACTTCAGGTGGTCCTTCATTGCTATCTCCCAAAGGGTGGTGTGAAGGCACGCATCCTTCAGGTCCAGGAACATCGACTAAATTCCTGTCTAAAGGGCAGGAGAGGATCATCGCTACTATCACCTTACGAATTTACCATGGTCTAATGTCGACATGCCTTGTTCAGTTGAGTGAGGTTGAGAACTGTCATTAGTTTCATAACAAAGGGCTCTTAAAAGAAAAATGTGCTACTATATTAGTCGGGGTAACTTTCCCCGAAGGGCTTGCTTTCTCTTGGTCTCCTTACGCATCCCCCAACTTGGTCAAGGGTAATACCTTACTAAAGGCTAAGTTTATATCATTGAGGGTGAAGACTGTGAAATAATTCACATTTACACGATTGGTGACGACCCTGATGCCACTACTCACTTTGCGGCAGTTTTAAGAATTTCGTATTTTCACCTCCAGTGACCTCTGATAGCCTTTGAGCTCTACCAAAACCAATATCGCTCATCTTCTGACTATAACGCATCAACGTGCCAAGTATGAAAGGCACCCATGCTTCCTACGTAGAGATATCGTGTTTAAAATGTGTGCGATTTTTAACCTCTGTTGACATCTCATGACCTTTGAGCCCACACGAAACAATACGAAAATACGATAATTCTTTATTCCAAGTATTGCAATCTTGGGATATCGTGTTTACAAGCCAAGCGTCACAAACACACACACCCACACACACTCGCCGGCATGATTGCATGGATTCCTTTTGCCTTCGGCGAGGAATCAACAGTCAGTGAAATGTTGTTATGGGTAGTTCTTTCATCCACAGGGCCATGGACGTCCTTGGTAAAAATTCTAGGGTAGCGATTTTTATTGGAGGCTGCATTTTCGTAAGGTATGGCCCAGGACGCCTTTAACTTCGGAATCCCAATGGCGAGAAACCGGGGATTAGAGACTGAGGTTCCTCTTCATGAACTGACTGAGGGTCCTCTCGATGAACTTAAATTTAACGGCTATGCGACTAATCTTGATCAATTGTAGAAGGCACCCTGTGTTCTCCAGGCGTAATATGAAATGTTATTGACATATTTTTCTTTTGCTGATTGTAAATTCAAGATAATTACCTTCAGTCTGTCTGATGAGCATGGTGGTTGTTGGTGAGGAAGGTGAACAGAGTGAGGGGACGGCAGCGGTTTTGAAATAGTAATTCAGTCAAGATATCCTTATGAAGGTAATAAACAGACCAGTCCTACAGACAACAGTACTAAGGAGACATCTATTTATGTTGGACTCACGCCAAACACGCCGAAAAAAAATGTTGAGAATTGCAATTCCGTATACACGGGTATAGGTTTCTGAATTTTGTATGCAAGGGCAATGGTAGGTGTAGTGTAAAACGTAAGTACTAGTACTGTTAGTAACCCTTATTTTCAGAGCTTCAGGACACAAAGTTTTTGTGAGGAACAACGCCCATTTTTGCAATTAAAAAATCTTTAAGGTAACAAAAACCTTTTGCAACAAAAGGTGCCCCTTGCCTCCCCACTTTTAAGTTCCGGCCCTTTATTAGTTTCATTGCCGGTGGGAGCAAAGCGCCCCAAATAGAATCTTTCTAGAAATTCGTTCATTATATTAAAAAACGCCCAGACTCATATTTTCTTTATTCGTGCTGGTGGGGTGGGAAAGTGTTCCTCCCTTTGCCGATCCCTCCCTATATTCCCCTCTATGGTATCAGGTGTTTGTGATAAAGGTTTGGCACACTTTTCTTGTTGACCTTATGCAAAACATAGTGCAATTTGAAAATGAAGCGAGTGTTACATAAGCAGTGGCGTAGCTGGGGGGGGGGGGCGGTCATAGGCATAGGCTTACTAAGGTACTGCTCTCTGCTTTGACGTCTCTTTGTTGCGACGCCTCTAGATTTCAAGTTCAAACTGAGTTCAGTGTTAAGGTAAGGGTTAGTTCGGCATTTTTAATTTCGATTGAGAATCGTTAAGGGTACATTCATCAGCGTCAGGGACTTTTCCTGGGGGATGAGTTGTTTTCCCCCAATAAATCGACAATTACCCGTCAAATTTTCCCCAAAGTCAGCCCTAGAAACAGGTTTTTTCCTTACCCCAGGGAGCTAGCCTGCATAATCTAAAACTATCACGCACCTGCTCACATCGCGATCGTCGGTTTGTCTTATGCACGTGTGGCCTACAACATTTTGATACTTTTTACACATTTTTGTCTTTCATTTCAAAGCTCTTGGTGAAATATGACTGTATCACCGGATATTTAACTGAGAAATTCTTCCTCTTATCAGTAGTATAACTTTCAAGTCGATAACTTCCGGGAATTTCGTTTTTGCCGGTAATCACCCTTTTCAAAGTCGACGATCAGTGTCTGGTTAGGGTTGTTGCACTTTTGCGACGGCTATCTGTTATCAATGGGCTGCAATATCTGAGGCACATTTCGTAAAATGATTTCCAATGACTGTAACATTCTCTGAAAGATTTGACTCTCTCGAGTATCAGTTTCAATGACGTATCATGTAATAGTCATGTCAAGTTTATGCCTCAGTAAGGAAGGAAAGAAGTATATATCTTTACGGAAGGAATGGAGGAACAGTTCGCATGTACCTTGCTGAAATATATTATTTTCAAACCAGACACATGCTTAGCTTATGATTTTTTTCTGGGAATAGAAACTCTAAGTAGCTTTTGTCATAAAATTTATGAACACAATTTTCAAAAATCTATTGCTTTTGTTTGACGTTTTTAAACACACAGTCTAAACCACCCTGTTTTAAGCAAAACAAGAGTTTTGCTTTTGCAATTCTTTAAGTTGAATTGCCATGCACTGAAATTTATGCCTAACCAATTCCACCAGAAATGTAGTAAGTATCGAAAACATTTTTATCCAATGGGGAATCTACCAAAACATTCTGTTACTTTGTAGATTATCATAGTTCAAATGTAGTAGGGCCAAGGGAACGTTTGGCAAAGTAAGGGACATGGGAAGGCTGTCACCCTGACCGGGGAAATTTTTTCAGTTTCGTTGGAGAGCCTTGGTAGATATGACAAAATTTGTTATCCTCGACAAGAAATGGTCGCCTTCACGGAATATTTTTCATATATTCCTTGATAAAAGCTCAAAACCCCCCAATACTCTTCAGCACAAAGTTTTGGCTATGCCATCCTCCTGGATGGTAACTATATTTGTTTTAAATAAAGGGTATCAGGTTGCTTCCCTTCCCCGTCGGGAACTTTTCCGCCTTCCGTCTGGGAAATCCTAGCGCCACGACAAATTAGGGCGTCTGTTGACTGGCCTGTTGAGGGTAGTACAGTTTATTTGGGGGTAGGTCAATATACGGTCACATCATACATCACACTTCTAATTTTTCTTCTCTCAAATAATGTAAAACAAATTACACTGAAGCTACTACTATATTGGATCTGTTTAGTTGTACAAAATGACGGGTAATGTGAAAATTCAAACAATTCTTCATTGTTGCATAGCAAGTTAGCTTCTGTTCCTCTTCGGGCTGGACATCCGCCTATACTTGCCACCCAAACGTTCAATAACCCAAACGGGGTATATATACTTAAGTTGTTGTACTGGGTTTATTGGCATTAATTCTCCCCAATTAGAGTCGAATAAGGGGCCTACTGTATTTAGTATTTTATCAGCCATCATGCATGGGTCCAAAAACTCACTTCACTGAGTGCTTACTCTGCGGAGGCTTTTTTACGTAAGGGTTTTATCCCCCCCCCCCCTTGCAAAAAGCTCATTGGGTAGGCCCTAATAGGCAGTCATTAATACTTCTGGGAATTATGGCCTCTATTTGGTCAGTTACCTATGTTAAAAACCAGTGCAGAGACATGGGTTCTATGGAGATTAACTTTACCATCAACTCATGCTCCACTTGTAAAAATACCTATAATATTAAACCGCTGGTCTATTTAGAGATGAACGTTCACAACAATGCCGGTACAACGATGCTACTAACCGTCAGTAATTTGATGTCACCGTTCACACTTAGTTACAATACTTTGATTGACGGCAATGTTTCATGCACAGTTAACACATAACCATCTTCTACAGGCGATATTCTTTGCCTTTTCAGAGAAAAATAAAGGGTCGAGTAGTCTTGTTAATCCCAACGTGTCAATCTAGTGACTATTTTGTCGTTATATTGCTGATTAGACCTTTCATCCCTTAAAAACCTTTCTCTGTGACAGAAAATCAAAGTAGTTTGAAAGTGAGTCATTTCGCGTCAAATTTTGACCTCAGATGTAATAATGACATCATAAAGTTACAGAGTGTAGGCCTAAAAATGGTCCTGATTTCGTGAGACCTCAACCAGTAATTGGAGAACGAGAAGACGATCTAAAAAAAAAAAGGTTGCCATTAAAAAACTTTGCATCTACACCCCAAAATCCCTTCTGACCCTAGGCCTATTCTAGTTCTGTATTGCGTTTTATTTTTCATCAGAGGAAGAGAGGGACTGATTAACCTTAATAAGTCACGCGTCCAATTTCCGGCAAATGACATTCGAGGCATATTTTGTGTACTTAAGTTCAGCGAAGGGGCACCGAATGTTATCCAGGGGATTTCAGATGTGATTTTCAATCCGAGAAAAGATTGTACGGCAACGGCCCATAAGGGGGCATAGTACTGTCCAACAGTGGCAATACAAAAATATATTCGACATACAGGGGCGGAATTCGATGTGTGAGAGTGGGGGGAGGCAACCGGAACAGACTACCGAACGGCACCGAAGGCACCGCCGGGAGCTCGAAGCGTCCCCCTCCCCCCAACGGCGTGGGGTCCAGTGCCGCCTCCTGGCCCTGGTGGGATTCAGGGGCAAAGCCCCACCGGGGTCTAGGAGGCGAAGCCCACGGAAGCTTTGGGGTATTTACGAAATTGTAAGCATTACAATGATACATTTTAACTTCATGTTCAAATGACATGCACTGGGTGGGCACTTGACAGACCACAAAAGTCACAGTTTGACTTTTTTTCAGTTATATTTTTACTCCGTATGACTATCATTCGGCCGGGGTAGATAACCACAGAGGACTTGAGGAGTATGGCAGGATAGATTATTTTGAGGGTTTTTGCAGGGCTTTAGAACAATAATTTTCAGAATGGGAGATTTCTTCGCTAAGCACCTGTCACATATTATGGTACCGGAAATGGCACTTTTCGTGCCTTACAGCTAAAATCTAAACAATCTTTAGAAAGTCGGTAAATTACACACTGTTAGATCGATGTGGTAAAAATTTTGTTTTGTAAATTTCTGGGGAGGGGAAAAATTTTCCTTGCGCTGAGTACGGCCATGGGGCTTTGGTGGTTACAATGATAATGGAAGAGTTTGTACAAAGCAATGATAAGTAAGATGTTCTACTGGAAGTAGTCCCGAATTACGAAATAATATTTAAAACGGGAGAGCTCGAAGAGCATCGAAGAAACAGCCTTGTTTGAGGCATTTAGTTGTAGCATATTGTCTTTATTTTTAAATGCAATATAGTTCATAACATCAAAAATTTCTCTTATTTTCCTCAGGTGCCCGTTCTTTGATATATGAACCTTCATCCTGCTTTATGGTTCTTTCTTCCATGAATCTTTTTGTGGATGGCCAGGGGCAAGTGCTCCATCAAGCTTTTCATAACTGTAAAAACTAAGGTATAGTGTTGATTTTGAGGGTCATAGAATAAATAATACTTTAAAATATCAATGAAATGTTTTTATGGGTAGTTTTTACGTACATGGACACGACCATGGGCGTAGGCAGTTAAACTGCCAGGAAAGTAATTTTCATTGGAGGCTGTATCTTGGGAAGTTGTGGCCAGCGAAGCCTTTAAGCTCGAGCGCCGAAGGCGCTAGGCCTTAGGCTGGGGGCTGAGGGTCCTCAGGGTCCTCTCAGAGTAAATTATCTTAAATTGACGGCTTTTGCGGTCATTCTGGACCATTTCTAGAGAAGTCATACTTCCCCAAGTGTAATTTGAAATGCTAATGAAATATTTTTCTTAAGATGACATTTCAAATTAAAGATAGTAACCGTCATTTAATTTGATGTGGATGGTGGTAGACTTTGGGGAAAGTGAACAGCGAGAAGAGTAACGAGGGTTATGGAAATAGTACTTTACTCAAGTTGTCCTACAGGAAGTAATAAGGTAATTCCACCAAAGTTTTCCCACGCACAGCAGTACTAATGAGACCAATTTGTATCACACTCACGCGAAGCACGCAGTAAAAAAAAAAAAAATATCGGCGAGGATTGCGATTCCCTATGCATGGGTAGGTTTTCGGAGTTTGTATGCAAGGACCATGGTGCACTTAATGACGTACATTAATAAACTTCCATTGAAACTTATTTCAGAGCTTCAGGTCTCAATAGTGTGGGGCATAGGGGACACCCATGCTTTGAAAGAAATTTTACGATGCAAGACAAAGTTTTGAACTGTATTAGTTAGTTTCCTCTGAGGTACGCGCCAAGCGTGCCGAGATAATCTTCCTAGCATTTTTATGGTATTTGATGTAAATATTTCCTCCATTTAATATTGCCAAATTTTATCTTAATAGGCTATTAAAATTTTTCTATAACTCTTCTGGTCTCGCTTCCTTTCGCTCCTTTTTATTATTTTTATTATTTTTAAGCAATGGGAATAAGTGGGGGGGGGGGGCACTATGTCAACAAACTTTATCTAGCTGAAAGCAAAATTCAACGTCAGTGAAGACCAGCTCCGTAACCAGACGGGGTCAAGCGTGCGGACTAATGTATCACCGCTAAATGTAATAAAAACGCTAAATGTAACACTAACCGTAAATGTAATAAAAATTAACGCTAAATGTAATAAACGACTCACCGTAAATGTAATACGACTTTAACGCTAAATGTAATAAATCGGACTCACCGTAAATGTAATACAACTTTAACGCTTAATGTAATAATCCTATACTTTTCGATCCTTTACAGTGTTAAACTCACCACAAGTGCTGACGATGATATCCCTGTGAAACGAATGATTCTCAGAGATATTATAATTTTGTCTCGACTGCCGCCTTATCCGCCACGGTCCCTGCCACTCCACTGCCGCCTCAGCCGTCACAACCACTATCTCCGCCGCTGCATTTTCACTGCATATTTGGGCCTTTCGGCGCGTCCCCAACCATTTGCCGAAGCTTTGTCATCATACATGTACCTAGCTGCCCCTATTTGCAATTTTACTATCAAACACCTTTGTTATATATAATGGCCCGTTAAAGAGCTTTTCAAGCGAGCTGTCTTAATGCGTTAAGACTTATGTGCTGCGGCCATTTTGGATTCTCAATGACGCTTTGCACAGTGGCGTAACCAGAGGGGTGGCCGGGGGAAACTTGCCCCCGGACACAAGAAAGCGGGAAGGGGAGCAAAAAAGGGGAGGGCAAGGGAAGAAAAGAAAGGAAAAAGAGGGAAAGAGGGAAGAAGAGAAAGAGAAGGAAGAAGAGAAAAAGAAGGGAAAGAAAAGAAAGGAAAAGAAAAAGGAGAAAGGGAAGAGAAGAAAGGGGAAAGAAAAGAAGGGAAAAGGAAAGAAAAGGGGAAAAAAGAGAAAGTAAAAAAGAAGTTAAGGAAGGGAAAAGAGAAAGGAGCGAAAAGGGAGGAAATGAAAAGGTGAAGTAGTCTAGGGAAGAAAAAAAAAGCAAAGGGAATATTCTAAAAGGAAAGGAAAGAAATGGAGATGCATGGAACAAAAGCGAATAAAAGAAGGGGAAGGAAAAATATTAAAACAAACAATATAAAGGGTCACTAAACGAGGATTGTGGAAAGTGAAAAAAGAAGAATAGGCCTAATGTTCAGGGACACTAGAAATAATGTTTGGTTCATTGTAGTACTATCACCAAGCTACATGACACACTATTGACCTGGATTCCATTGTTTGTGGGTAAAGAGACTCGTCTGTCACTCATGGTCTCACGGTATCAATTGCATGATAATTACCATTACCATTACATCATTTATACCAGAAAGAGTAGGTTCCTGTCCTCTGTTTACATGCTATTGTGTCTTTGTTTCATTCTTTTTTTTTACTGTTGTCATAAGTCATGGCTCTACTACGTTTCACCAGACCCACCCCTGGTATTACCCGACCCAAACGTCCTACCCATTTTATAAGTCACGACATACCCGTTCTACCCGTAATCAGACCCTTAAAAAGGTGAAATTAATACCTGCCTCAAATTTATCAAGAACCTGTCGACCCATACCCTGTCGGACCCAGAGATACTTCTCCTGGGGAAAGGCTTAGGATTTATACCCACGCCCCCAAGACCTAAAAGATATTCTCTATTACAAGCTATTAACCAGCTCACCCGTACCATGAGAATTAAATATTTTATGTATGATAAATCCTCCAGACCATACCATAAGTTCTGTCTATCCTCCACCTGGAAACCGAGAGTTACCCCTTGCACTGCCCTAGAGGACTACCTCTACAACACAAAGGCCTCACTTGCTAAAATTCCGATTCACCTCGCGGAATCTAATATCTCTATGTCTGAACGCTTTGCCATACGCTCATTGCTTAGTGACAAAACAATTGTCATTAAAAAATTGATAAAGGCAGAGGCGTCGCAATTATGAATAAAAGTGACTATAAGAAAGAAGCACTTAGGCAATTATCGGGGCCCCAGTACCTACAACTTACGCCGGACATCACTATGGAAACAGTTACCATGGTCATAACTCTCGTTTCCTACCTCTTGCAAAATA
This sequence comes from Holothuria leucospilota, assembly GCA_029531755.1. Lineage (NCBI taxonomy): Eukaryota > Metazoa > Echinodermata > Holothuroidea > Aspidochirotida > Holothuriidae > Holothuria > Holothuria leucospilota. The sequence goes on along the minus strand of JAIZAY010000286.1, from coordinate 24,002 downwards.
AGGAGATTTCTGAGGACATCTATGATTACCTTAATCCTAGTAACCATACTATCCGTACAACCCTCTTCTATATATGCTACTTAAAGTCCATAAAAAGCCGCCCGAGGGCTCCGTTTTTATCGGTAGACCCATTATCTCTGGCTGCGGGGGACCTACACAACAAATATCGGAATTTTTAGATTTTTTTTCCTCCTTCCTCTGGTTCAAAGACAACCAACTTACGTGAAGGACACAAATCACATCATTGATTTCATTGAAAATCTAAAATTACCAGATAACGTTTTACTGGTTACCGTACGTTGGATATAGTTGGTATGTATACCAATATACCTCAAGATGCTGCTATTCAAACATGTACTGATGCCTACGTATCGTCCGATAACGGCTTATACTCCTTACCTAACTATCAACTGAATCCTTTCGACAGATTCTAGAGCTTATTATAAAACGTTTACTTATTGTTTTAAATTTGATACAAGCTACTACCTACAAACAGTAGGAGTAGCAATGGGCTCTGAATCATCACCCGAAATAGCCGATATTACTTTTCATCATTTTGAGAACGAGATTATACCCCTCTCTAATCACATTATTCGTTGGTTGACATACAGAGATGATATTCTTCTCTTTTTTGACGGTTCTGAACTTGAACTAAAAACTTTTGTGGATCATATCAATACCCTTCATCCTACCCTGAAATTCACATGTGAATCATCATATTCCGAAACCGACTACCTCGATATTAATATTTTCAAAGGAAAACGTTTCGCACAAACAAATCACCTAGACACCCGCACATATTCAAAACCGAGCGAAACTTTCCAATATTTATTTCGTAACTCCTGTCACCCCGAAAGTTGTTTCACGGGCTTTATTAAAGGTGAAACCCTCAGCACCTTCGTCTCTGTAACGACCTCCATGACTTCACCGAGGAAGTCAATTTATTTAAAGAAAATCTTACTCGGCAGAATTTCTCAGACAAATTTGTATCTAAAATCGTTTCCGAAATTAATTTCGAGGAACGCGTCTCACATCTATTACCCAAAAGTAAAGATTCACACCACCCCTAGTTTTTAAGTTCCTTTGCTCAACTCACATCAAAAATAAGGATCTGAAGAATAGCCTTCTAAAACATTAACATTTTATGACGGAGCAAACCGCCCAGGCTACACCGCCCCTTATTTCATACCCTATATTACAGCTCAAGGGCTCACTTTATCATCTTACTACCCCTTACCGGGTTCTTTAGTCACTGAGCTTTGGGAGAGTCGACCAACCCCCCCCCCCCTTTAAATATATATATTATGATTGTCGTGTTGACATTTGCATTGTTAAATTTGAGTTTGTACAAATTTTTCATTTTGCCTGAACTAAGACACCATGATGTAAGTGTTCACCATATTGCATAGATTTTTGCATGCATTTAGTAAAAATTCACAGTTCTTTTCAGGTGGTAGTGGTGGGAGGTCCAGAACACTTCCCTTAAGGCCCTAAGACACCCACAGACTGGCAGTCTGAGACTGCCACAGTTTACTTCAGTTCAACTAGTACAGAATTGGGAATTTCCCGGGATACCCCTTGTCTTGCCCCCCGGACAGTCAGGTCTGGTTACGCCCGTGGCTTTGCATTCCTTTCTTACAAATTTCTTAAGCATAGGCCTATAAGCTATTTCGAGCAGTACTGTCTCCACTTATCGAGCGTCTGCTGCAGAGCTGTTTATAGGGAGAGTTTGGCCAACTTAATTACAGGCGCCATCTTGCTACCCTATAAGCCATATCTCTACATAGGACTACGTATAAAGTAGGGTTATATGCAGGGCCGGACTAAGCGTGTGGGGGTCCAGGATACGACATTGTGTGGGGGCCCTATGGTACAGCTGAGAAACACTGGCCACAGTAATGGAACACCCAAGGTATATATTGAGGGGGGCCCGGAGCACGTGCCGGTTGCCCCGCCCTTAAACCGCTAGTGGTTATATGATCTGCCCATGTTCTTGGGTAAGCTAGGAACATGCCCACATGGAATCCATTTAGGAAAAGATGAGCTACTTCGTGGGGTCCAGTTGGAATGCCTATGTGAGCCCATCAAGATATGGCCATGTTCCCAATGTGGGATCCATAAGGTCAACCTGAGATGGAGCCTTGTGGCCCTTATTGAAAACCCACTTATGATATGTATGCCAAACATAGGCCTACTGATATAAATGGGGCTCATTGTTGGCTATGTATGGATGTATATGGTGGGGCCTACGTGGGAAACCCATGTGTGCCCCATGAAGATTTGACCATGTGAACCGTGTAAGCCCCACGAAAAACTCACCATATGTATGAAAAACATCATAGTTCATTGTGAGTATATATTGTTGGCTATGTATGGGTGTAAACGTTGGGCCCACATAGGCAGTCCATGTAGGCCCCATGAAGATTTGTCTACGTGGCCCGTGTAGGCCATGCATGAAGAACATCAAAGTTAATTGTGGGTATATATTGTTGGATATATATGGGTGTATACACTGGGCCCACATGGGCAGTCCATATAGGCCCCATGAAGATTTGTCTACGTGGCCCGTGTGGACCCCACGAAAAACTCACTTTATGCATGAAAAACGTCCAAGTTTCATGTGGGTTAATTGTGGGCTATTCATTGGCAGATATGATGCAGCACATATGGGACTAGAACTAGATGGACCCATGTGGCGCCAGTTGGGCCTATGTGGGCTTGTTGATCATACGGTGGAAACTATAAGTATTGCAAGCATTGCTTGGTCCTGAACTATTCAAAAATAAGCCATTGTCTCCAATGTTTGAAATTTATAGCCACCTAATTTGCATAAAATCGAAATGGCCCAAATCAAGCATGTGTCACATGCAGATCCATGCGCACAAAGTCTTGATTGTACAGGCTTACCTCCATCGGTGAGTCCGATTTATTACATTTAGCATTTAAGTCATATTACATTTACGATGAGTCGTTTATTACATTTAGCGTTAACTTTAATTACATTTACGGTTAGTATTACATTTAGCGTTTTTTTTTTTTACATTTAGCGGTGATGCAGACTGCGGTGCCCCTACCGCCCATTTGGAAATACATCGAGAATGAAATTTTACTACCTGTGAACAGTGATCTTGGATGCTTCCCAGCAATTATTGAGCAAAATTTAAAATGATCCTAAAGGCCGTTTAATGATGAACGTTCTTGGTTTCTGTAACAATTTTCCTTTAACTACAAAATTTTCGCATGCAACGCGGGCTTTAATTTTCAGTTCTGATTTGCTTTAACACATGCTGTTTCAAGCATGTTGGCTTTATTCAACTGTAAGGGCTCCATAATTATTGTTCTTCCGTATAGGCGTGGTTATCATGGAGAAACGCGAAATTGCATTGATGCGAAGTTCTATTTTTCTTTCCTACCTTTTCAGCTTTTGAAAGATTCTAAATTTAGATTCGCTATCGGGCATGAAAATGGTAAGATAAAGTATGTAATTCCCCGAAGACGACTCGTCTAAATTAAATTTCTGGGTTTGCTCTAAAGGAAGGCAGGAAGGCAGATCCTTCCGATCGATAAAACCCCCAAATTCTAAGTTTGTTAGTTGACCTCGCACTCCTCAAATTTTGCATTAGCCATCCTTTTGGGAGCCCTTAGCATCTTTCAGGGATTCAGGTTGCTCTGCTGGGAGCTGTGACCCTCTTCTCGGGCAAATCCTCAGTAGCACCATCCCTGGCGGCGCCTACTCGTAGTTGTAATCGTGGTCACTCATTTTCCTGAAACATTTTGGCCCGCTTCTCACGCAATCCGCATAGTCTGCGTTGTATCACTAATGAACATTACTCATAGCACAAAATTACCTGTGAACTGTTTTAGTCAAAACTATGGGCCTACGCTCAAAGTTTGAGGCCTGGGATCAAGGGGTTTCGTGTAGCAATCTAATACCTTGAATAAAATTCGCAAAGTGATGACTATGTGTTTGAAGCTAAATTTACTCGTATCACATATGTATTCGAAAATTTACTTTTTCTGTCCATGGTCAGTGTACATTTCATCCTGTTGCAAGCTGTCCATGCACAATTGCGTTCAAATTAAAAATACTAAGCTGAATTGCTGAAAAGCTGAATTGTAAACTGCCAAAAGCTCTCAGCGTCCTTCGGAGGTCAGGTAGTGTTCTTATGTTGTTAATGCCTCCGAAATTTTGGACATTTTCCCATTGGACCACAGCAGGGAGTTCTGGTAGCCCATGGGTCCCCTCACCTTTCGCAAAGCACTCAATTCTTCACCTGCCCTTGTGGAACTGAAGAACCATCATCATGATCAGTCTTGTTCCGTTCACTTTTTGAGACTTTCCGCGTCTCTAAAACGAAAAGGGGAAAATTGCCACCAGGAAAGGGAAAGTTTCTCACCTTTTGCCCACATTTGCACACGTGAGACCGTTTTTAGGTTACCTGCGGTTGGCTTGGGGTATCTTCCCCGGTAGTTCTCGCAAACGACTGACATCATCTGGTGGCACCACTGGCTACACACATAATCTTCTTCGGTGCCCCCTTGGGGTACCGGTGACACCCTATGTCAGAACTCCTAGCTTCGGGCCTGGTGAAGATGACCCTGTCTGGTTTCTTATTCGGAAAGACAAAGCTCTCTACAAGGATTAAAGACATTTCCAAGGCTATCCATTTCAGTACTATATGCACAAACCACTTTGTTTGAAGCATCTATAACCGTTATAAGCCACTCCAGTTTCGACTCAAAAACGGTAGCAATATTTGTTAGGGCACATGTGCAAAGCAAGTTTAAGAAAATATTGTGACGTCGAAGATTCCTCCGTATCGCAAAGCGAAAGATGTCCGACTGTTTGCAAATGCAATCTCTGGTTAAGTGCCTTCGTTTTCAAGTTGCACTGACTCAACTTTGAAAAGCAACGTAACGCTTGGTAGGCTAACATAGGCCTGGCTTTATCCTTTTAAACAACGTGACAACCTTACGTTATTGTGTCAAACGTCAAGCTGCCAGTGAGCAGTAGCACCAAGACTAGCGGATCCCCAACATCATCATTTCTCAGCGCGCTTCGCGAGCCATATCATTGCTTCCGTTTCCTCCAATGTTCACAATGCGGTAAGGCTATATGTACAAGTCATTTACTTTCTTTTGCACACCCAGGCATTCCTGAGTCGGTTCTGTCCATCTGATGTAAACTACAGAAAGATGGCCACTATGGTTAATGTTTGTTAGCCTAATATTACAAACCAGTGGGTAATTGAAGGGACAATTGAGGTCGCTCTTATGGACCCTGATATCAGCTAAATACCCTTACTCCAAATCCAGATATGGATTTATATCTGGATATATCTGGCTAAATACAGTCTTTATATGGCCATATCAAGCCAGATATACAGCCAGATTTAGATGCCTTGATACATTATATCAAGTTTTATATGGCCATATCAAGCCAGATATAACTTGATACAATGCAATTCCAGATATGCAAATAAAGTTTTATATGGCCATATCAAGCCAGATATAACTTGATACGATGCAATTCCAGATATGCAAATAAAGTTTTATATGGCCATATCAAGCCAGATATAACTTGACACGATGCAATTCCAGATATGCAAATAAAGTTTTATATGGCCATATCAAGCCAGATATAACTTGACACGATGCAATTCCAGATATGCAAATAAAGTTTTATATGGCCATATCAAGCCACATATAACTTGATGAAATGTCTGTCCAGATATGTAAATACAGTTTTATATGGCCATATCAAGCCAGATATAACTTGATACAATGAAATTCTAGATATGCAAATAAAGTTTTATATGGCCATATCAAGCCAGATATAACTTGATACAATGCAATTCTAGATATGCAAATAAAGTTTTATATGGCCATATCAAGCCAGACATAACTTGATACAATGCAATTCCAGATATGCAAATAAAGTTTTATATGGCCATATCAGGCCAGATATAACTTGATGAAATGTCTGTCCAGATATGTAAATACAGTTTTATATGGCCATATCAAGCCAGATATAACTTCATGAAATGCCAGTCCAGATATGTAAATACAGTTTTATATGGCCATATCAAGCCAGATGTAACTTGATACAATGCAATTCCAGATATGCAAATAAAGTTTTATATGGCCATATCAAGCCAGATATAACTTGATGAAATGTCTGTCCAGATATGTAAATACAGTTTTATATGGCCATATCAAGCCAGATGTAACTTGATACAATGCAATTCCAGATATGCAAATAAAGTTTTATATGGCCATATCAAGCCTAATACTTACATTAAATCCTAATTCATGGAACACTTAAACATTGTTTTCTGGTGTTCAAAGTCTCCATATGGAGTGTGGACTATAAGTCCTAACTATGGTTCATATCTAGAGCAGATATGGTCCGGATACAGTTTTATCTGTGCCATATCAAGGCTTGTTCCAGATAGAACTTTATCTGGCCATATATGGTTTAGATCTAGTTCTGGTTTAGATCTGTGTTATATCTGCCTAACTTTTTATCCGATCTGATATAAATTCCATATCTGGGGCCAGATATGAAATCCATATCTGGCCCATATATGGAATTTCATATCTGGCCCATATCTGGATTTTGAGTATCTCTTCCCACTATATGTTGCGTCCCAAGCAAGACAGACCACGTTGAACTCTAATGGAAAGTTTGTGTTTTAAAGGGCATTTTTCCGCAAAGTTATCGTTTGTGATGGCAAAATTTCTCTGCACTCGGGTACTCGTGAATAATAGACGAGAAACTCTGGTGACAACGTTAGTATTTTAGAGTGCGATTTGCTGTTACTTCTGGCCATGTAGAATGCTGAATCCGTGTCTCATACTGGTGACCGATGTATAGTAGCCGGAAATCTGTAACTTATTCTCCAGTCTAGGGAGTTTTCACTTTTTAGCTACAGCTTAAAAATGCATGAATTGGCAGAAGTCAGATGGGGCCAGGTGGTGAAGGAGCCTTAGTCACCTATGATGCGGTAAAATATGTAATCTCCTTCAGCGAACAGTTTACCCCACAGTTTACCTTACTAGTCTTGCTTTTAAGGAGTGCGTTTCTTCAACATGAACCAAAACGTTGTATAGCCTTCTTACTTTTCCTCATAATTTGGCTAAATATTGCAGAACGAGTCTCAGCCATGCTATATTATTAGTGACCCTAAATCGCTTAGTTGTTATCGTACCTGTATCGAGGTACGGTAACCGAGTTGGTATGTGACCATCTCGTCGCTGTAGACGTGGTAGATACGGTACGGTGCATGCCATTTCCGATAGGAGTCAGCTGCCCCGACAGTCGAAAAGCTGTTGTTGCTTTTTATGAGTGCAGATTTTATCAAATCAGAACTAGCAAACTTTTGGCAAATGCTTCGATAAGTGTCAAAATTTCAACGTGCTTCAAGCTCATGGCCATGCTTAGAAACCATTACCGTCTAAACCGTATCATTCAGCAAAAGGTGTGTCAACCTAGTCTGCTCGTTTTAAGTTTATGCATGATTAGGGAAGAAGATAGTGTTTTATTTTTTGAAGGTGTGTTTCATGGAAAAGATTTAAAGGAATAATTCAGTATTGCCTTCTTGGTTGACCTACTTTGTTTCAAAATTGAAACAGTCTCTGTCTGGATGGAACTTTTGTGACGAAAATAGTATCTTTTAATTCAAAATTTAAGCACATTTGTTAGGATTACGCTCCGCATCTAAGACCAATAAAGTATAAGGAATAATTCTCTGGAAAACTTTTCTGAAAACTACAGTTACATGTCTAACCTCCATAGACCCTAGGTATTAAGGGGACAATATGTACCAAACATATATCAAGAGAACAATAATGTACGTAACATGATTTAAAAAAATTGAAATAAAAATTCTTGTTATAGGCTAAATTCTTTTCAAATAGCATTTCCTCTGCGCGTTTCACGCGCAGTATCGGTAGATCCTGAAATTCCATACATTGAGGAAACGAAGACAATGTAATTTAAAATTTGCTTATAATTCCTAGACCCATTCGTTGTCTTATTCCCCGTTACTCACTCCCAGTAGAAAGGGGTGGTCTAGGCATTGTTGTTATTCATAGAGTCGCGCTTTTGACTCCATTACGTAATCCACCCAGAGCCTCCCTATGACCACCATGAAGGTATTACCACTGAGACTCAAGAAGGGTCCTCCATAAGGCCCATGAACCCCATGCCTTACGATAAGCGCTGCCGACCACTTTTCTACTAGGGACTTAGTCAACCTAAAATGTAAATCTTCTGGCATAAGATCGCCAAATAAGACAGTATATTGAGATCAAACATATAAGGCAAAAGAAGTGCCATTTTGCAACTGGAAAGGCATTTTGGTAAAGGTTTTCTCGGTATATCACGCACTAACTGGTGGCGCGCTCCGCGAAGACATTTTCATTACCATCCTTTTTCAAATTACCATCCCCTTACCTCTCAGCTGAAAAGCTTCCAATACAAGGACTTGCTTTCTCGGGGATAGGGGGGATGTGCTACTAGAAAGAGCAAGATTTTCACTTGCTTCCGGTGTATATGCACACTCTTCGAAAATGGAACTGTCTGGGATGGGTTTACAGTATTCTCTGTGGTGCTAGCCGTGCCAGCCAACGGCTAAACCTTTGTAGTTCTGCAGATGAGGAGTCAATACCTATTGACCCATATCACCAACGTTACATTTCTTTCTTATGGAAACGCAAAAAGCCACTATTTTGGGGAATTAAAAGGGAGTTGCAAAACGTTATATACGTATTCAAATGATGGTATATCAGTGGAAGTCAGTAGTGCCACATACGTGTGCAAAATATGCAGTGAGTACACGTTGTAGTGTACAACTGAATGACTGATATGTAGTGCAGTGATATAGTGTACAAAACATGCTTGTTCACGTTTGATCGCAACATGCAGGGTAACCAAAACGTGACGTCATCTGACACGGTCTATTTAAACCCCCTCTTGGAAAATTTTGCGTACAGGCCTGAAATGCTCAATTCAAATAGAGGCAATATTTTTTTTAATAGATGTGGCAGCCGCAGTGTTTTAAACTCTGTTTTACAATGCTAGTGCACGCAGCAAACTAGCTATTTGCCCGTGCACAACACGTAATTATCTTGTTGTTTGTTTGTGTTTTTGCACTGTACGGGCTTGCGCCCCTTCAGTGTAAGTGGTTAGTGTTTACTCTATGATCAGGGGCGGATTTAGGGGGGCCCAGGAGGCCCGCCCCCTTCCAAAAAATTTTGAAGTTTTTTTTCAACTTCATACAACAAAGGACAAGGCCCTATTCCAATGAAATAGCCCTATGAGATGTGTCAGAGTAAAACATTTGTTCATTATTTTCTACCTCAGAAAATAAGTGTTATGCTAATAACTCTGCTACTGACTTTCAGCTGATAACATTTTGGCTTATATTGGCCTCAGTAACTTTCTGTGGGCATTGCAAGTAGTTACTCATGAGCGCCCTATTAATCGATTGCTAACTTCAGTCTATTACCGGCCAGGCCCACAGCATTGGGAGCACTGCTTCTACTTTCAAGGGAATTTCAGAATTCTTTAATATTTAGAGGAATATTTTCGACAACATTAGGCTTTTAACTATAACTTGCTGCAATATTACCCTGTAGTGTCTTATTTAAGCCTTGTACTTTATTTTAATGGAATGTAATGTGAATTTAGGGTAAAATTTAAAATTCATCAAATTATGAACATTTTCCAGCAGTTCAAAAATATACTAAAGGCATCACCATTTTGCATCTAAGCAATCTTAAATTAACAAAACTTTCTCAAAGGGGAGGGGTGTAAGGGAGAGGTCACCCTCCCCTTAGGCCCCTCCCCAGAAAAGCATCTTTCACCCAACCAAAAATTAAAATTCACTGAATTATGAATGCTTTCAGGCCATATATGGTCAGTTCAAAAGTATACCACAGACATCACCATTTTGCTTCTGAGTAACCTTAAATTAACAAAAATTTCTCAAAAGGGAGGGAGGCACCCCCTCCCCTTAGACCCCTCCCCAGGATAGTGATTACTCATCACATGCTTTGCCCCTATCAAAATACTCTTGCACTGCCCCCGGGGGACACCCCTCTCCTTAGACCCCTCCCCAGATCGGATTTTATACAAACCACTATGGCCTGGGCCCCCCTTTGCCAAATCCTGGATCCGCCACCGCTGATGGTCATATTTGGGTGACAAAAAGAGTTCTGGGTCTAGGGTCTGGAGGAGAACATCGATTAGCGGTAATAAGAGTAAATGGACGAATTCTTCCTGCAATTACTCACATCATTATCATGTCATTGGAACAGGCCAACGTTCCTTCACAATTTAAGGAAGCACTGATTGTACCCATACTCAAGAAAGAATCGCTAGATCCAAATGATTCGGCTAATTATCGGCCAATTTCCAATCTAAGTTTTGTATCTAAGGTATTAGGAAGAGTTGTTGCTGATAGACTGAATGAACATCTTTCTACGAATAATCTTTTGGGCACTTTTCAAAGCGCCTATAGGTCATTTCATTCCACTGAATCTGCACTTCTACGTGTTCATAATGATATTGCCCTAGCTCTTAATGATCGTAAAATGGTCCTTCTTGCTCTGCTCGACATGAGCGAGGCTTTTGATACCATTGATCACAACATTCTGTTAGATCGTCTTAAAAATCGCTTTTGTATTCAAGGAAATGCACTTAAGTGGATTGAATCCTATCTCACTAACCGCTCTCAAAAAGTTTTCATCAATGGCAAGTTTTCAAATCCAGCTACTATTGAGTTTGGAGTTCCTCATGGTTCTGTATTAGGCCCAATTCTTTTTACCATGTATGTTTCACCCATGTCTGAAATTGCCAAGTGGCACAGAATTGATTATCACTTTTACGCTGATGATACCCAGCTCTACCTTGCTTTTGATCCAGTTGAAACTTCCACAGCAGATCTTGAGGCTTGTATCCTTGATTTGCAAAATTGGCTATCCACCAATTTTCTGAAACTCAATCCTAAGAAGACTGAACTTGTATTATTTGGTTCCTCACACAATCATGCAAGGTTAAGCACCTTATCTCTCAATATTGAAAATGTTAATATTAAAGCTGTTGACAAAGTTAAACACCCTGGTATGTATCTTGATTCTACTTTATCTATGGAAAGTTTTGTCAATGAAAAGTTCAAAAGTTGTTCTTTTTATCTTAGAAATATTGCTCGTATTCGTCATTATCTTACTCCTTCAGCTACCACACTGCTTGTTCATGCTTTTGTAATATCTCGAATTGATTATGGAAATTGTTTACTTTTTGGCATAAACTCCAGTTTGTTACGTCGACTCCAGGTGTTACAAAACAATGCTGCCACGTTAATTTATAATCAGAGTCGTTCCTGCCATGCTACGCCTCTCCTTCTTGAGTTACACTGGTTACCAGTTAATCAACGCATCATTTTTAAGATTCTTGTTTTTGTTTTTAACTGTTTGAATAATAGAGCCCCCACTTACCTGTCTCAATTGATCTTCGTTCAGCCTCCACAAACTTACTTGTCACTCACAGATCACTAAATAGATATGGCGACAGAAGTTTTTACTTTGCTGCACCTCGCCTCTGGAATAATTTACCTAACCACATACGTACTGCTACCACTTTAAGTTCTTTTAAACGTTCCCTTAAGACTTACCTTTTCATAGAGTGTTTTAATCTTAATTAGTCCTTTTGCTTTGTTCTGTGCTCTGATCTGTGCTGTAGTTACTGTGTTTTTGTTTTTTAGATTTTTAAGCTTTTATCACTTCTTTGTTTGCATTTTCCTCTTGTTTTATATTATTTTACACTTTTTCTTATTGTATTCTGTACGCTCTATTTGTTATGCGCTTTGAGCTTTTTAAGATAAAGCGCACTTACAAGTGTCTTAATAATAATAATAATTATTATTTTTGTAGTTTCATTTTTTATTTTCCGTTTCTTTTTCAATCCACTTTTAAAAGAACAACACTGTTAATAAGTGAGGGTCAAGTGCATAGACGGTTCGGTATAAGAGGAGTAGGGAGAGATGGAGACTTCTTACCTAATTAAAACTTATAGATACCCTTTAGTCCTAATGAAATGAAGAAAAACCCTCCTACCCTCTGGTCGCCCCGTTTCGTTGTAGACCAGCTATTTATTCACCGGGCTCTAGCCAGAGATACTTAGGGACCCTCCCTAACCTAAGGGACCCTCTCCTCTCCCTCGGTGAGTAGTGTCATCTCATTCCATTCTTTTGCCTCCAAAATGTCCAGTGGTGACCTAACTTTGTTTCTGTTTGAATAGGTGGTGAGATAAAACAAGAATTTTTTTTTGAATTGGGGAATCAACAAGAATTAGACTTTTTAATTGGTTAGAGTTTAGTGTTGTAAGCCGATCAATGAGAGGGGATAAGTTAGCGGCATTTAGAACTAATCTTTTGGAAGTGTAACTTGGGATCCCTTGTTCCTTTCTAAGGGCAATTGTCTGGAAATTTTCTAGTTTATATAAATTTGTAGATAGGGAGGCAAGGAACTTTATGCTCCCATACTCTACAACTTGGCGGATTAGGGCTTGGTAGATGGATATGTTGGTCTCTATGGAGGTGGCGCTTTTCCTGAAAGTGGAGTTGAGGGAAGTTTAAGCTTGCCCAGGCATTACCGATTATTCTTTTAATATGAGTGTTACGAGTGAGTATGTCATCAAGGGTTATTCCGAGGAATTCAGCTTCCTTAGTGTAGGAATTGTTGTTCCCGAAGAGGCAAATTGTGGGAGAAATAAGAATTTGACAGTTAATGGAATATTTAAAAATTACATAATTTGATTTTGCATCTTTTATTTCTATCCTCCAAATACAGCACCAGTTTTAAATTCAGTTTTGTTTAGGGATTTTTGTAGATTATTTTGGTTTGCACTCGACGAAGTAGTTCATAGCGCTATATCAACAGTGAATGGAGCTAGGTGGGTGTTGTAATCAGGGCTAGTAGGATGTCATTGGCGTAAATAATGTAAAGGGCTAAGAATAGAACCTTGGGAGGTACCGGCTTGAAAATCGATGATGGTTGAGTAAGTATCCCTGTAGTAAATGCACATTTTTCTATTAACGAGGAGAGATGATAAATTTTTAACGTATTGGAAGGGATACAAAGGGTTGCTAGTTTGCTTTTTAGGCCATTATGCCATGTTTGATCAAAGGCCTTTTTAGCGTCTAAAAAGATAGCAGAAGTTAGTTTATGACCCTTAAATCCATTCCTGATATTTTCAGTAATTCTGAAGAGGTGATTAGATGTACTTCTATTTTTCCTAAGGCTACACTGGTCATCGGTGAGAAAATTGTCGTTTTGTAGATATGAGGTTAGCCTATTTCTTATCACCTTTTCCAAAATTTTTCCTACACATGGAGAGGAGAGTAAAGGGTCTCTAATTACTGAGGTTGGTTCTGTTTTTGCTTGGCTTAGGGATAAGGATAATTTTGGCTAATATCCATTAGTCAGCAGTAGTGTAAAAAGACAGAGAGGAGGGCAATAAAAGATTCAGGGCATCTTTTCAATTGTAAATAAGTTACATCATCTGGACCTGGAGAGGGTTCAGTTTTTTTGTTTTTGTTTTTTCAGGTCAATTTAATATCATTAGTAGTAACCTTGGCAGTAAGGGGGTGGTCATTATAAGAGGATTTAAAATCGGGAGACAGATAAACATTGTGAGCTTTGACGAATTCATCTATCCTATTTTTATGGTCATCATCAAATTTTGGATTATAAAGGGTCTGGAAAAATATTAGAAAAGGTATCGGCCAAAAGGCTTTATTAGGCAACTCACATAGTCTATTCAATGTAAATGTTAATTTCATGTTGCCGTAGGACGACACCTGCAAAACTTTGGGCAGCTTGGGATAATAATTTATGATCAATGAAAAATTATTAAAAAATGTTTTTCTCTTTAGACTCTATTCTCCAAAACCAAAGTATTTATAAATGGAAATAAAGTCATTTTGTCCATGTCTCTAAATGAGATTCAAACAGGCAATGGGATCATGAATATGAACAGAGACCCTCAGCTTCACCTCGGGTCTTTCAACCCATGTGCATGGCGTCATGGCCTGTTCGAATCTGATATAGAGATATGGGCAACATTTACTTTATCCCCTAGTTAAAGGTAATGCGTTGGGAGGTGGGGGTTAATGTACAAACCTCCAGTCCGTTTGGCGTGATATGGCTGAGTTGACCGAAAACCCAAAAGTTTCGTATACAGTAGTGCTGCAGTACTCGAGACCGGTTTCGGACTCGAGATCGGTCTCGAGTCACGATTTTAAGGACTCGGACTCGGACTCGGAAGGCAAGGACTCGGACTCGGCTCTAAATTTCCCGAGACCGGGCTCGAGACCGGCAGAAATTGGTAATCACTTTTATGCAATCAATCCGTCATCACATAGCTTTACCTTGTCCTCTGCAGTTTCTATACAACAAACGGCATTTACAAATTTGCACCATGCGCTGTATAGTGTAGATTATATTATAAAAAGTGGCCCTTAATTATTTCCGCCGCTAGCTGACATTTTTAATCGGTAAAATCTCACGGGCCACAGTCAGACGCGTATCCTTGATTTTGCCTTTAAGCCTAATTCTGAAATGGTTAGCTTTTACCTACATGTGTGGTGTCTAGGGTCTGTCGAAACGTCCCTGGTTGAGAACATCACCGAATGGAATAAAAAGGGCGTAACCCCGGAAACTCTGAGGTTATTTACAAAATAGTGGACATAAACCTGAAGATTTATCTACCCTATCTGTAAATGACTTTGAATGCGCGCTCAATTGATGATCACAAGTATAACCATTTGACCGTTAGGCCCAATCCAAGCCTGGCAGAGCTGGTAACAAATAAAATAATGCCAGATGAAATGGCGCGTATCTTTTTTGAAAAGTGTATGGCTGCAGGAGAACGTGGTTTGGCGTGACTTTATCTGAGCGGAGCGTCACTACCGGTATCTGTTGGCTCGTACAGCGTTACAAGAAGTTTTATTCCAAAATGCGCCCTTTTCGCAAGCGTTCGGTACTAGTCACCCTTAGAAGCGCTAAACGGCTGCAGCTCATTTGATGATAAGACGCTCTTACGTAAAGAGTAGGGTACCAAGATTCAAATTTAATGAGCAGAGCAATGAACGCAAGAAAATTTTGACGGCTTGCAACAATTTTTAATAGAAAACATTAAAAAATCGATTGTTTAAAAATGACAACCACCCTACCTCCAGTCCCTCCGACACCCGGTTTTCCCAACAGACTTATTTTTCAATTCCTGCCTTTCCGCCAATTCAAAGTTCGGCATACATACAGTAACACTACATGACAAATAAAAGAAGGACAATCGCGCACTCCCATGCAGACCCAGGGCCTATATTATCACACACAGGGGCGGCAACTGGTGTGTTAAAGTGGGTGGGGGCAACCCGGACGGAATACCAAACGGGGACGAAGGCGCCAGGGGAGCACAAAGCGCTCCTTTGAAGGCGTAGGGTCAAGGGGCCCGCCCTCGGGCCTTGGTGAGACGACACACTAGTGGGGGTCCAGGAGCAGCACCCCCAAGCCCTGAGGTATTAAAAGAATTAAAATCATTGTAATGAAGCATTTATGTGCACTATATACAGATCAGAAGAATCACATTTTGAACTCTTTAATAATAGCCTCAATCAGATTACTGGTCATTTTAAAGGGGGGTTGGCTTGTGGGTGGTTACTATGATGGTAGAAGAATTTGTATCAATACGGAACATGTATGGAACTTACTCTATAGGAAGTAATCACAAACCAATATTTGAAACCGGTGGGCGCAAAGCATGCCGAAGAAAACCGCATTTTATTGCAATCTATAGACCTTATGCATTGACGTCACACTGACGTCATTTTGGATGAAAACAATGAAGCACACGTGTACTAACGGCCTAGATTTCGCACGCACGTGCAGTAGACTTACGCGCGTATACGATTGGTTGACAAATCAGCTGTCTGCATTTACTGGTGTAACTTGCAATGATACGCGCTTTTCTCCGAACGAGGGAGCACTTTCTGCATTGTGACATCATATGCATAAGCTCTATTGTTTTCCTTTATATTTTGAATGCAATATTATCCACTGCATTAAAGATTCTCCTCTTTCGCCAGACAGGCTATTCTCTCTTTTTTGTTTCATTTTTGTCCATGTTCTGGGACAAGGGACCCTGAAGTTTTTCATTACTTGTGAAAAATAAGATAGTTTCGAAAATACAGGTTAAAACATGAATTTGTAAGAACGATGAAAGGCAGAGGGTGATGATATATAATACTTTTCAAAATGAATGAAATATTGTGCGTAACTCTTACAGAGGCATGCCCATGAACTTCCACAGTAAAAGATGCCAGAGAAGCAATTTTTATTGGAGCTTGCACATTCGTGGTTGTACCCAGCGAAGCGTTCAACTGCGAGAGTCGAAGGCGAGAAGCCCGAGGCAGGGGATCCTCCCGAGAATCCTATTTAAATTGACGGCTTTTGCGGTCATTCTGGACTATTTCTAGAGAAAAACCCGCGTCCCCAGTTATAATTTGAAATGCTAACAGAATACTTTTCATATCGTGGTTGCAAATTTCAGGCAGTGACTTTGGGTCAATTGTATGAGGATGGTGGAAGTTGTTGTGGAAGCTGAAGAGCAGGTGGGGGGGGGGGGGCTTGTAAGAGTTTTGAAATAGTATTTTACTCAAACACTGGTCCTATAGGAAGTAATAAGGAGACAGACAATTCCACCGCCAAAGGTTATACTACGGAGTAAGGACAGCAGTATTAACCAAACAACTACTTCCATTAAGTTTACGTGAAGCATGCCGAAAAAGTTTATTGAGGAGCACGATCCCTTTACAGTATTAGGTTTCTGAACTGTGCATACAAGAACCATGCATAGTGGGTGTAATGACGTACATTTAGTACTCTGAGTGACCCTTATTTCAGGGCTTCATGTCATAAAAGTGCGGCAGGGAGCCAACGACCGTGTTTTGGGAGAAATTTTAATTAAGGTGCCTAATAAACCTTTCAAAAACAATTACGCCTTGCCACCCTACCTTTGAGCTCCGCCACTGTGTAAGTTAATACTCATTGCGGGTGCCCGCAAAGCGCGCCTTGAAAGAAAGTCTGGCATTGTTTGATATTTGACACTAATATTTTCCTACATTTCACAATGCTAAATTGACCGTAATGTTGAAAATCCCCTCATAATTTCTCTGGTCCCTCTTTCTTTTGTTCATTTTTTAATTATTTTATTCAGGTCTAGGAAAAAGTGGGGGCAAGGCCTCCCACTTGCTCCCTGGTAATCCCTCCTATGATAACACACAACAACATTGAAAGGCAGTGTAAAAATTGACCATTTCAAAATTCCTGTGTTTTAGTGTAAACTTTTCCATGGGGGACTCGGACTCGGACTCGGACTCGGAGCTTGTGACTCGGTCTCGGTCTCGGACTCGGAGCTTGTGACTCGGTCTCGGACTCGGACTCGGCAAGTAAGGACTCGGACTCGGAAGGTGGGGACTCGACTGCAGCACTAGTATACAGACTACCTAAGACGACAAAAAAGAAACAAAAACAAAAACGGCGTCGTCGCTCTCGGGACAGTACAAACCAGTCATGCAAAGCACACAAACCAGTCATGCAAAGCACAGTATAAACCAAAATAGCTTATCTGCAACTCTACTTAGAATATAGTTTCACCCATCGGGTAATGACACTATGGATGGGTCCTCCCTTATAATCCACTGAAAAGTCGTGCAAAAGACTACTCCGACTTAAATATGTACGATCTATTTATTAGGACCCTTTGTGGGATTGAGATGAAGTACTTTAACTGCTGAATGAATGAAATCACCCAAATCTTTGCTCGGCAATAGTTCCTTGTTACAAGGCTCACTCCAGAGAATACCTCATTACCTAAAAGAGGTGACATCGCACGTGGGTAAAATTAAGAATAAAGACAAATATGCCCTATACTCTCCTTCGGTTCATACCTTTTGTGATGCAATTCTTTTTTCAACGTGTTATTTTTTTTCTTGCAGAACTATGACTGATATTTCATCTAACCCCAGCACTCCTTCATAGAAAAAATAATCATAGTATTTAGCTGTTTAACATAAAGTCCTTCTGAGCCCATGGCACACATGAAGTTTACATGCGTTTGTGCTGTGCTGTCATTAATGTTTAAATATGTGAGGTCGTCCCAACTTTCCATCCTGTTCCTAAAGAAGACAATTCTTACCTCCACAAACCACTCCGACATCATAGAAGTGACTACAGTAATCATCTGGACGATGACTACACAGTGAAATGGACGTCTCGTCACCGGTGCATAGTACACTCTTCCTCCTGATTGATCCAGACCCTTCGCCGAAAAATGCTCGTCTTGGAGCAGAATATGCAGCATTGTATCCAAGCTGTCGGCATACTACCGTGGCTGAAACCAAGTTCCAATAATTACGACCATCACACACTGTTCCCCAACGTCCATTAATGAATAGTTCCACACGTCCAGATGTATTAGATAATCCATCAGCAAGTCGAATGCCTTGCAAGCCGTCTCCTGTGTTAACAAGTAATATCAAAGTAGTGTTGAATAAAAACAAAGGGTTAACGTTGTTTCTAATATCTCTTTAGCTTAACGTAGTCATCATCTTAGCACTATTAACTGAACGTATTAATATGGGAAATATATTGAAACAAGTTATTAAGTTATAAATACTACACTACATCACACGAGTACTACTGTGATGACTGGCATTTATAATTTGAGTTCAGGCGCGGATCCAGAAATTTCAAGGGGGGGGGGGGCCAAGATGAAAAATCTCATGTGCACCGAAGGTGCACCACGAGCGCGAAGCGCGAGTCCCTACGCGTGGGGTCCGGGAGCCCGCGTAAGGGCCCCTGGCGGGGACCAGGTGCGGAGCCCCGGTGGGGGTCCAGGGGGCGAAGCCCCCGGAAGCTCTCGCAATATTGCATTTTTAAGAGCACAGAAATCGGCTTCAGTTCTTATGTCAGTGAGATTTTATACCTTTTTATGTTGCAGGGAATTTGATGTGTATGGCTCAGTATAAGTTACTATATGTACCTGCAGAAGTTCCGGAGAATCTAAGTTATCTTAAAACTTACACGCCAACATTATGAGCCCGTGCAGGTACCTTGAAATGATTTTTGCCATAATGAGTGTTTTATTTTCGTTATACGGTATTCGGGTTTAGGAAGTCAGATGAAACAATTGCGCGCGAAGCGCGCCGAAAATTTGAATTTACATTTAAAACCATTGTTATGACTAAAGGTGTCAATTCCCTTTTGTGATCAATTAGAAGGTGGGTTCGATACTAAGTTTTCAGTTCTCATAAGAAGAGGAGGGTGAAAAAATGAATATCAATAGCTTCACATCCTTACAATGCTGGCTCCTCTGAAATCACGTTTATGCACACGAATAATTGGCTTATGGTAGAACCCCACCGATGAGTAATGCGAATACGTTTGGCACCTTATTGATAGTAAAAGGAGAAATTCAAGGCTAAAAGTGCACAGATCAAGCGGAAATCAAGAAATATTGAGCAGACTTTGCAAAAATCGTGAAAGATTTCAAACGACTTTTGATAAAAAGTGATGAAAATAAATCCATCACTCAATAAAAACGTACCTCTCTCCATAAGCGTAAAGCGCCGAAAATTTTCGGTATAGAGACTCCCAGGAGCTCTGCATTAATTGTACACTGAAAAGGGGGACCAACAGGACTCTCACAACCTTACATCCATATGGGGTTGGTGATTGGAGGAACCGCAGATAACTGCTAAACCGTGCCTTTTTAGGCAGTGGGATTTTGTATACGCTATATACAAGAGTGGGAGAGCCTTTCCTTATTAGTACATGAAAGTGCAATCCCAGGAAGGGGTTTACCCTCTCCTTTGAGAAATTTTTGTTAATTTTAGGTGGCCTATATGCAAAGTGGTGGTATCTTTGGGTCATTCTAAAGTGATTGTATGTTTAGAAAATGTCCACAATTTAGTGAATTCTAACTTTTGTTCGGGTGAAAAAGGGGAATAAGAGACAGTTAACATATTGTCTTCAAACCTCCTTAAGTCCCAGGAAAAATCATGGGCGTGGATCCATCTCCAAAAGTGTGTGTGTGGGAGGGGGTGGGGCTTTTTCACATTTGTGAATCGCCGTCCTGGTGGCGTGGAAGAAGCAGTTGGTGGTAGCCAGAATTTGCGTCACGGGGAGGCAATAAGTTTTGTGATCTTCGGCATGGGGGAGGGGTCTAAGGGAAATTTTTCTAGAACTGAATGCCCTCAGATGCGATTTGGTGCATCAAAAGTGTACGATTTTAGGTTATTTTTCTTCTAAAAATTTCGTTTTCCTAGGCATAATTGCAGTCTGTTCCATCATTTTTGAAAAAGTGAGGGGACTTTTTGACGATGTCCCCCCTTCCAAAAAAGTGAGGGGGACGCGTCCCCCCGTCCCGTATGATCCACGCCCATGGGAAAATTGTACACGCAATTATACCTGCGTGGAGTCCACAGAAACATTCTTGGACTATAATAAAATTTTTCCTTTACATTTTAAAAGGATATCCAAGGTTGACAGAGAACAGTATAGAGCCTCCCGGGAGCTCTAAATTAGTTACAGTACACAAAAGAGGGACCAACGGGATTCTCACTACCCAACATCCATATGGGAGGAGATATGATATATCACCTTCTTTTTAGGTAAAGCAAGAGGGATGGTGGACAGGTAAAATTCGTTTCAAAAAAGATTTTCGTCATTATTGAACGGCGCTGTAAAATGTTTGTAAAATAAGCAACGGCAATTACGTACTTACAATCTTTCAAATCATGTGCTAGACTAGATTAGTCAAAGATCCCATAATGATGAGAGCCCTACAGAGAAGGAGATGTAGTTTTTAGAAAAAAAAAAGTTGCATTGGAATAATTTCTTGCGTCATAGCTTTGTCAATGGTATATAAAATCGAGTGTAAACCCTGTCGTATGCGCGCGAAGCGCGCCGAAATTTTGAATAAAATATTAGTCCATGACAAAACCTGCATTTCAGAACCTGCATCGGACACTGTCACTTTCCCACCAACCTATGCTATTCAGAAACGAATCTTCTGACTGAGAATTCTTAAAAAGCACTTTTGCTCCTTTGTTCCCCCGTGAGTAGTTACCGAAAGCTATTGATAATAAGGACAACTCTGACACAAGGCTTGACGCTAGCGGAGCGTGCGAAAATTTGGAATTTGTCAAGACTTTCCAAAACTTATCATAGTTTGAGAACAGTTTGTGAAAGAAAATGGTTAGAACAAATAAACCAGTCATCAATAATACATCTCATCCTACACCCTCCACAGAAATCTGAAGCTTAAACGACTTTTGGGACCATTTTAAAAATTTTCAATAATCGATGGGGGAGGGGGACACACGTCACCCATTGCCCACTGTGCCGACGCCACTGTCTGTAGCTTAAAAGCCTTTTGAGTTCATTTTAAAACTTTTCAGACAGTTTCGAAATCGAATAGGGTATACACGCCGCTACTTTGCCTGCAACAGCTGGTGCTACTGTGCACAACAGCACGTCACCTGACAGCTTGTCTTCTGTATTCATTCTGCAAGGTCTGTATGGCGAAAACTTTGCGTCTCAATCCCTCTAGATTACAAAAAATTTCACTCTTTAACACAAAATTGTTACTAAATTTCAGTGCAGCTAACCGAGCCCTTACTACATATGTCACGATTTTTACTTATTTGGATCTTAAGTCAAGGATCATTACTCAGCTATTCACCTGTTTTCGAACATTGTAGCGCTCCTTTTGTCGCCAACCACTTTGAAAGATATATAAAGAGATAATCCAGCGATAGCTCCACTCAACCCCCACGGATACATATACTTTGAATACGCTCTTAGACACTTTTATTTATTTTTTGCTCTTAATTTTTCTTTCTTCTTTTCTTTTTTTTTTCTTTTTCTTCTTTTTTCTCCTTTCGTTCTTTTTTTCGTGGCGAGGGGGGGGGGGGGGGGGGGTGGGGGGGGGCGAGGATTAATGTGTCAGACACACAGGGTAAGCCAAATATGTAGAAGGTATACAAGGAATCATTTCGTTTGTGATGACCTTACTCCTATGCAGTATGATCGGTGCTGAACTTTATATTATCCAGCAATTGCATCCAGCAAAAAATCCGACAACGTTGGAACGGGAGTCTTCAAATCCACACTCCCAAAAATGATATTAAGCCCTGTTAGACTGGATTTTCTTTCATCTGTCATTCCCGTTAATTAGTAATGGGACCGTGTGGGTAGTAGCAAGGGTTGGTTCAACAACTCTCTTTTAGTTCTGATCAAAGATTGAAGCGATTTGGTGTAATTCACAAAAAGCTTTTTCACATTGGTAACTAGTTTGACTCAGCCACTATTTTTTCTAATGACTAGACCATACACACATACCTACCTGAGTATTCTGTTTGAATAAGAAATATATCAGGTTCGTTTCAGTCGTGTAAATTTGCAACAGAATGATGTAGTATATAATGTCCAGTGGTGTAGCTATACATTGTTTGTGACCCAACTAACACCAACATATTGCTACAGATTACGCTCTTTAAATACCAAATTTGCTCATAATACAGTTCTGGTAGGGGTGTCAATTTCGTTTAGGGTGCTGTCTTGCGAAGGGTACCCCTCCCTTTGCAAACTTTAAGAAATCGTAGGGTTAGATGCAAAATGGTGCTAAACATATTTTTCAATTTGTTAGCTAGGAAACGACAAACCTTTCAGAGCAAATTTTTATAACGGTTTGGGCGTACTGTACACTTAAAAAATGTGTTTGCTGGTAGTTCATAACTAGACATGACTATGAGGATTCACAGGAAAAATTCCATCAACACACGGCTTTCAACGGAAGCTGCACGAAAGGTGTGGGCGACGCAATAGGCCTTTCGACACGATTGCCGAAAGTTCGGGATATATGGTTCAAATTAAATGACTTTTTCGGCTTTTCTACGTCCTCCATGTTTAATCGGAGACTTTAATGAAACAATCTGGCAGCCGATAATTGTAAATCAAGCGTTGGTCGAGAAATTTTACTGCCAACTGCAGTAAAGGTTTTCTGCCATCACTCTTCCCAGCGTGCCACCCAGGGTCATCCCTAATGGTTGGGTCCAGGGGAACAGGCTCAATCAGTTGTAGTACCGTGACAAAAAGTCACGGCTATTATAGTGTAACCTTCAGTTGTCTTCTTATGACATAGGTAATAAACAGACCTCAATACTGCTAACCTTTTGCATTAAAATATTAAATCAAACTAACCATGGACATAGACGGTTTATTTGAGTTGGTAGGAGAATAAATTGAAGAGAGGGTTGCAATGGATTTCTATATAATATTCCACCCACCTTGTCATGCACAAATTGATGGTAATGAGCACTGGCGGATCCAGTTGGGGGGGGGGGGGACAACGGGGCCATGGCTTACCCAAATGTGGGCCAAAAACTTGTTTCCGAAACTTCACTGAATAACTAAGGTATAGGGAGACTTTTAGCGGCAAATGAATAGTTGAGACTCTAAATTTAGATAAATAATGAGTCCGTTATTTAGTTAAATTTAGAGTCATTGAACACTTAACCACCAGAGTGGAGTCAGGAGATTGAAGTTTAGTTTCAGTATTTAGACTGGACATCTGTATTATTAACCGTGTGATTTACTACTTAGAAGTTCCTAACATGTTGTACTATGACTTGTGAAATGGAATCCTTTACCGTATGAGGATTGGGATTTTAAAACCATTTTGCAGCTAAGGCAAGTTTGGAAGGAAAATGAAATTCCACAACCTATGAGATATAAAATTTCTTGGAGAAAGATCATCCTGACTTTGTTCTATAAATACTTGATATTTTTTATCGAGAATTATACCTAGGAAATCGAAATTGTCAGAAGAAAATTGGCCTCACAGTTGTACACTTTTGTTGCACCAAATCGCA
>JAIZAY010000804.1:0-29413 GCA_029531755.1 Holothuria leucospilota | reverse complement strand
AATTGCTTGAATCGCAATGACTATACTGTCTGAGGTGATCTAGGTGGGTTAACGGTATTTCAAGGACAAAGTCTGTCAAGCATAGATATCAACAGCTTTTAGGTAAAATGGTGCCATTCTAGAATACGTAGCCATCACTTTATCAGTCTTCAAGACATTGCTTGGAATCGCAATGACGTATACTGTACGTAATAGGTGATCTAGTTGATGAGAGAAGAAATATCGAAACAACTCCAAGTTGCTTTTTTTCCTCGGGATACTAACATTTCACGTTTTATGACCAACGTAGAAGGGAATAGGCATGTTTGTGTGTGTGTGTGTGTGTGTGTGTGTGTGTGTGTTTAACTAATTTGTCATCAACAAACTACAAGTCCCATACTAAGGATTTTTTCTCTTTTCATTGGTGAAGATTGCTGTTTCAATAGCATGGTGCGTTTAAAAGTTATGATGTTTTAAAATTTACTTTCAAACAAGCCTTTTTGCACTATTGGGAATCTTTGATGTCACAGGCAGACTACCGGAACATCTTTTATTAATTTTTATAACCTTGGCACATTAAATGATATATGCAGGCATTTTCAGAGTTATAGCATTAATTGTCAAAATAAGTTCAGTTTATTGCTAGTAAATGTTTCATTGAGGTTAAGTTTAAAGGTAAAACTAAACAATGCAATTTTAAAGGACAGAAAAAAAGGATCTTGGAAGTCATCCACCGATGAAACATAACATTTGTAACTTTGAGGAAACTGGAAGACTGTCCTTGATAAGAGTAACCTATATTCAAACAGGGGGACTTGAGTTACAAAGCAGTAAAGAGTGTGGGATTTGAATGGCATGTGATGAGAAAATATTTTCTTTCATTAGATATCGTCGTAAATTGTCAGTGAAACAAATAAATGTATTGGTGTATAAAGGTGTATTGCAAGTACAGTTCCAATCTTTATCAGAGTGTGCCGATGAATGTATTAACCATGCGCCCTCTATAATTTTTAAGAACCTCGGGGTTAGTCACTGATCAGAACTGATAGCTTACAGTAATCTTTTTCCTAAAACTTGGTTTTAAGGATCGAATGTACAATAAGCATCAGAGTTTTAAGAATTTTATTTATATGCATACTTACACATTAAATTAGCAACTTGACGTTTGTGGATATGAAATAGATTCAGGAGTTGTGACCAAGTCAATTTTTCTCACATCAAGTCAAAGTCATATCAAAAGTCATTTTTTCTTCTAGACAAGTCAAGTCGCAAGTCATTTCCCTTGAAGTCAAGCCAAGTCACAAGTCATTTTCAAGTCAATTTACTAGTCATTATTTTCGAAGCGAAAAAAGTAATAAGCCTTTAAACAAAACTGCATTTTCTTGTATTACGATGGAAATCGGGGATTCAATCCTAAAATGGATTTTAATAATAAGAACTTGTAGTTTGACACGCTTCGGAATATAAAGCGCATATACTATCCCTAGACTAAAGAAAATCCAAGCAACACGTTCCTAATAAAGTTAATCCACCACCTAAGCTTAAAGTACAAACATGTAAGATAAAAATACGTTCTTTATGGAAAAAAGTAAGGAAAATGTTTCCCATCCATAATGTCACCCAACCTTTTTGCAATTTTTGGGGTACCTTGTATAATGTGTCAAACTTTTGATGAGGTAGTAACCATTTTTTAAGTGTGTGTTAAACGTGTCCCATGCAATAAATGAATATATGCTTAAAAATGGCATGGGAGAAACACATAGAAATATACCTATTAGCTTCTGTTAAAGATCCGTGTGTTGTTAAACTTCTTCCTTTAACAATGCTTTAGGAGGTTTTATGAGACTTTCTTAAAGAGCATCACTGGATATTGAATATGCAATAATTTTTCTCATCTATCATGTGTGGCAGAACGCACTTGCGCACGCAAATTTGAAAATGCTATGATCGAGTACAGCAGGTGTTTCCGACTGGGAGATTTGCACTTCATGAAGGGAGAGGGCAAACACTAAATGGCATCAGGGGCGTTTGAAAAGTAGAGTATGTTGTAAGGAGAGCTTAAAAAGATGAGCCCTCAAAATTGCTGCAAAATTAAACTTCAAGATAACATGAGGTAAACAAGCATTGCTTCGTCTTAAGGTGCACTGCAAAGTTCGCAAAGCGTAATTGCCAGATGCCATCAAATCCTATCAAAACGTGTTAAATATTACATTTGTTGAGAGGATCCCAGTACACCGGTTTTGGCAATTTGGCTGATGATTAATCATTCCTGGCTACGTTGTTCCAAAATTGCAGAGGTCGCGCTGCATAATACAAAATTTCATTACATGTTTGCTTGTGTACTAATCGTGATTGTCATGTGCCAGGAAGCTGCCATAGTGTGTTTCATTTGCACAATTTCCTGGTGAGGAACCTCACAACCCATCAACTATTTTCTTCGACAATAGCTAGTTCCGGCTTCGCCATCACTTAGTCAACCTTCACTCGTCATAATTCCCTACATCTACACATAAAACGTCATATTTTACACCCTTTATCTTACCATGTGGTTTCATTGTCTTTTCATTTATATTTTATAGACATAGGGCCTTCTTTTATTTTAATTCGTGCATTGTCGACAGAGGGAGGGGCGGTTTTTCAGCATCATTCGGTACAATACATGATTGGCTGGAAAGGTTGGGAACTGGGGGAAGCATGACATGTACTTGTAAGGGGTCAGCCTGCTGTACGTTTAAATGGTTAAAAACGCCTGTAAAATTTACAGTAAAAAAAAAAAACAAAGAAATACATGTGAAACTCTGCTGCAGATGCAGCAGAGTTTTACATGTATTTCTTTGTTATGTTACTGTAAATTTTGCAGGCGTTTTTAACAGTGAAAGAAATAGCAACAAACGTTCGACTGTTTCAATATAATTGTAAATCATAGAACCTACGGTTAGGCCTTTCATATATTGCACTAAATGTGCCTCAGAACATTTTAAAGCCTGTCATTCTAATAAGATAGACGCGGAGACGTAATACAGGATGCACAGTATGGCATACATCGTTTCAAGGTAGATACGGAAGTGACGAAAAGTTCATGTGTTTCATGGCTTCTATTGTGCTACATAATTTTATTCCATAAATCACCTACATCTGCTGTAGGCTACGAATGGAAACCAGTTCACTACAAAGGTTTCCGGAACATTATCCATTATTGATCTCATCCGTCTTAAAGCAATACTTTATTGCTATGTTTTAAAAAGAAAAGGCGTTAACTGCGGTTACTCTTATTAACATGTGGACGACTTCTTTTACAGTCAAGTTAAATTGTACACGATAATGTTAACTACTCCATAAGTCCGAAAGTTTTTTTTTTCTTTTTTGAAATGGTTACACACAGTCCCGCTATCGTCAGTGAAGGCTGTAGAAAGTAAGTGCGAGTAGCAGAGAGGAAATTCGCCGAGAGTAGAAACACGACGACTGTGGTTGCAACAACTTAAAAGGGTACAACTTCTTACCAGGGAGTCCCTAACAACTTCCTGCTCTTACAAAGTGCCATACAACACAAGTTCTTGTGACCAACTAATCGCCATACAGTACATATCGAATAGCTGGTTAAATTTATGACGCAATCCGTTATTAACCGAAGATTGCAGTAAATTTGAAGAGCGAGATAAGTATACGCTAGCTTTAATGAGAGGGGTTTTAAGCACCTTCGGAGTTGTAAGTATAGTCAACTGCAAAAAGACCACCGCAGAAACAGTTACGAAATATTGGTACATGTGAACATGGGGCTACCACCTCGGGGTTGTGCTAACTCCCGACATGAGGTGGACAAGGGATGAGTGGCAGGACGTCTGTAGATGTAATCATAAAGCTGTCAGCCATGACTTTTACACATTTAGTAGATTGAAGTGTAATTTTACCTTGTCATGGGGGAAACATAGTTGCAATGCATTGACGGTTTTAACCAACAAGTTGTAACGCAAAGAAACTTCTCGGCATTACTAAAACGAGCTACCAGCAAACCTACTACTGGTGTTACACATTTTACAGAAATCAAATTTGACTTATTCTAAAACAACGGCCTTATCGGTATAACATTTTTTTATGCAAATAGTTTGTTGGGGAGGAACGATACCAATGAAGGGCGTGTACTGGACTATGGAACATTCAAGGAGTTCTTTAGGAAGTATTTAAGAGAAAAAAATATTTTAGGTGGAGGCTTCTAGTGAGTCGAAAAAACTGAGTATCTTTAAACATCATATTTCTATGACAAAATATTTTGTTACACTACTACTTTCTCCAGCAACTTTTCTGTCTTTCTTTTCCATATTTTCTAAAGGCAAAAATTGCCCATTTTTATTACTATGAAAAAGTAAGTTTCAAACATGAAAGTTGGAGTAATTTGTTTTAAGAACGATCGATTGTTAAGAGTTAGAAAAACTTTCCAAGTCAGTGAAGGTTGTTACGAATACGTCATATGTAGACTTTAAGTTTGACATCTACAGAAATAAAATATAATATGGCAAGCAACTTTTCAAAGGAGGCTTTATCTTAGTAAGTTGTGAAGAATTAAGCCTTTTACAGGGAACTCAAAATGCATGAAGCCGGAAGTTGTGACTTAGGATCATCTCAGAGAATGTGTTGCCCTTTGCTGCCATTCTGTTCCATTTCAAGCCACCTCCGGTCATACCTGAGTAATTT
Organism: Holothuria leucospilota; assembly: GCA_029531755.1. Classification (NCBI taxonomy): domain Eukaryota; kingdom Metazoa; phylum Echinodermata; class Holothuroidea; order Aspidochirotida; family Holothuriidae; genus Holothuria; species Holothuria leucospilota. The sequence goes on along the minus strand of JAIZAY010000804.1, from coordinate 24,745 downwards.
GAAATGGTACTGATATATCGTTGCCTCTCGTGATTTCAAATTTAAGTTAATGACTGACCGTCACTAAAGTTGACGAGGACTGAGGTCATCAATGTGAAAGGTGGATGAATGTAGGAAATGCAAACCTAGGGTTTTTAAGGCCGTAGCCTGAGGGGGCAGGTTGCAACTGCTCCCTGAGATTTCCAAATCGTAAGTAAAAAATTAACTATTTGAGGGGAAAAAAAATGCTGAAATGCTGAAATTTACACTGTCCACATTATGATTTCAAGGCCCCTAAAACCCGGGAAATCGCAGATGAGGGTTCTTTTTCCTCCCAAATTTTCCCGGGGAGGTCCCCGGACCTCCACCGTGGATGTGTTCTTATGCGGGTTTCTCCGCCTGACAAGTGAACTATCTTCTTCCTACAAGATACACGGCTTGAATACACCAGCATATACGCTGGCTAAAGATAAACTGAGAACCTATGGTTAGCTTTTATTATTAGTTAAGCGCAATGAGCTGGGAGAGAAGCTTTAAATTAATAGGGCACAAGCAGTTGCCACAAAATTTTTAGAAACCGCAGCTAAATCTCATAAAAATCATCTTATTTCACTTCATGTGTCTTTCGTGATATGTTAGAACATAAATATTGCATATTCAGGGTATACTAAGAAATTACTCTGTACCAGAATTTCACAATTGACTCGTATCAGTTAGAAACATAATATAAACATGGTCCTCAAAATCCATTCATGAATTAGGATAACCGGGTACACTCATTCAAACTAGGTTGACTGCATTTTCCCTTCAAATCAAACTTTTTTCTTGAATTCTAAATTTGTTTCTAAAGCATGAAACCTAAAAGTAAAGAACGTTCAGGTGCAATGTTAAGGTTTAAAATGTGTCTTTTCTCCATTTAGGAGCCATTTCAACCAAGCATTTTCTTGCAGGCTTACGCCACGGTTACGCGCCTTCTGATGGTGGATCCGCCACTGGCATGTGGTTCTCCCAGTGGCGTACTAATAACCCTACGGAGAAGCCCATAGCGGATAACCGACTTGTAGGGATACCATGCCACAGCAGAAGAAGAAAAAAAATCAGTAAATATTTAAAATTTCAAATCATGTTATCAAACTAATCCAAAGGTTTGCTAAAGATAACACCATTTAAAATCCATTGAAAAAACTTAGAACAAAAAAAAATTCTCAAACAGTGGAGGTGTTATCCTTTTTTGAGGCAACAACCGCTTCAAATACACCCTAGTACCAAAATAGGAAAAATCACTAAATAATGAGATTCCCAAAGTATATAACCAATTCAACGCTTTACCAAAGATAGCACCATTTTGCATCTAAGCCACATCACAAAGACCAAAATTTCAAAGGGTAAAGAGTGTCACCCCATTCTCTTAGACAGCATCTCTTGCCTTACGCCCAACCAAAATAGGAAGAATATCACTAAATAATGACAATTTGTAAAGCTATACTTAGTTCAAGGATTTGCAAATGATGGTTCAATTTTGCACTTAAGCCTCGCCTTATATGTACCCCTCCCCTCAGCACTCACCCCCAGGTTGACACTCACCCTCAAGTGTCCTCCCGGGTGTCAACTATTTGTAGTCACGCCACTTGGTGCCCCCTTAGAGATTTCGCCGAGGCCACGACCTCGGTTTTGGTAGTATTGGCCAAGAGTACCAGCTAGTGCAGCGTTCGCGACTATCGTGAGTGCGCCCTATTTATATTCTTCAGAAATCCTAAGCTCTGTACTAGGGTTTTGGGACTCCTGCCAAGATAGTCTTAACCTTCTCTTCATCTTATATGCATTTACCTTCCAAAAGTCCAGGAAACCAATCAGATATCAAAACGTGCGAAATTTGACGCAAATATATATGGATATGCCAGGGGCGGCACCACGGGGGGGGGGGCGGGCAGGCATTTGCCCCTATGGTTTTTCAACCGTAAAAATAAAATCGTCTGAAAAACGTTTTAAGACACATAATGTTGTAGGGGGTGGGGTGAGGTTTTACAGCGTGTCACCCATCTATCACAATATTAGTAAAATTGTTCGTTACAAAATACCCGAAACTTGCAATCCCCGCACGCATAACATTTTCTGTTTTCTCCATTGTTTACGCGAATGCAGGTTCAGTATTACGTAAACACTAAGGCCATTATACATAACGCGCAAACAAAAAGAGCACAGAAACCGAGAGTAAAGCTAAAAAAATACAGTAGTGTACCCTAACGCCAAGTTATTGTGAAACCTTACACATATGGTGTCACAGAGCAAAAAGTTCTCCCTCTCTGAGAAAAGGTGCGTATCATTGCAAGTTACACTACAAAAATACAGACAGCTAATTTGTGCATCAGGGGATACGACGGATCCATGAATCTCTCTCTTACCAAAACCCCAACCCTACCCGTAACTCGGAATATATTTTCGTCCAGGTGAATCTTCGGTCTTTAGTGAACCTTCGATCAAGTGAACCTTCCGTCTATGGGTATTCCTCCTGTCCGGATTATGTAATGTCTGGCAATCTCAACATTTACTCTCTGTCCATTCCCAGCATGTGACCATTTAAAGTTTCGAACGTGAACATATATATTGGGGTATCATGAGTCAATCACTTAACGAACATTTTGACAATAAAAATTATACAAAACATTTAATAAAATGAATTAAACTTTGAAGTAATATTATATGTTTCCCTTATTACATAAGCGTAAGAAGCGGGGGGTTGGGGGCTAAAGCCCCCAGTCAAAAATCTGGGGGCTGTAGTATGCTTCTGCCCCCAACATCCAATGCCAAAAACCCCTTATTTGTCTCTTTAGTGAAAAAATGTAAAACATTGCAGCAATTTTCCTGAAAATTTGCCCAAAATATTGCACCAAATTGCATCTGAGGACCCTTAAATACCCAAAAATTTTCCAAAGGGGAGGGGTACACCCCTCCTCTAAGACCCCTCCCCCAGGACGGCGATCCGAAACAAGTTTCAGCCTCCCAGTCTCGAAAAGCTACCTACGCCTATGCCTTATTGTGCTTTATTTTGGTGTTGTCTAGACTGAGTAATCCATAGAAAACGAATTTTAAATAGTAGGTGCATGGCCGTACACAACACAATCTTTACTATATGAAGAAATTTTGAGTCAATCAGAAAAGGAGCAACGAAAATTAGGGGGGAGACCGCCTCCTATCATTTGCAAGAACAGGGGGAGAGAGAAGGAAAAGAACAGGAAAAAGGAAGAAAAGGAAAACTGAAAGAAAAGAAGGGAATCGAAGAAGAAAGAAGAAGAGAAGAGGAGGGGTGGAGTAGGTATCTATTTGATCCATATAATTAGTCCAGAGCTTTCCAGGAGGCCCTATACCGGGGTCCGCCAGCCTTTAGTTACCCTTTATCTGTTTAAAATGCACTCATTAATCAACGAAAATATTCGTAAAAGTTCATGCTTCTGTCGACTCTACGCACGTATTTTTGAGTAAAATTATACCCATAAACAAAGGGGGGTTGGACTTCAGGAAGTTTGCTGACTACATTCTCTTAGACAACAAAGGCTACTGTCCTCTTTCACTAAACCAAAACTTAAAATTCAATAAATTATTAACACTTTTTAGCCATATATGATCAGCTTAAAAAAACACCAAAGACATCACCGTTTTGCACCTAAGCAATCTTAAATTCATACAAATTTCTCAAAGATCTCAAAAGATCCCTCCCCAGAAAAGCATTTTTCCCAGCAAAAATCAAAATTTAATAAAATATGAACACTTTCTTCCAAATATGATCAGTTCAAAAAATATACCAAAGATATCACCATTTTGCATCTAAGCAATGTTAAATTAATAACAAAATTTCTCAGAAAGGCATCTTTCCCAAAACAAAAATGAAAATTACTAAATTATAAACTTTCCATTCATATATGATCAGTTCAAAATATGTACCAAAGACATCATCAATTTGCATCTAAGCAACCTTAAATTAACAAAGAATTTCCCAATGGGGAGGTGGATCCCTCCCCCAGGACGGTGATCACTCATCTCATGTTTTGCCTCCCAATGGAAACACCCTGGCGCCGCCCCTGAGATATGCATACCTACGGTATATTGCCTGGCTTTCGAAGACCAACTCAGTTCACTTGCACTGTGCAATGCTTACGTAGCATACAACGCATTGTATGTAGACAGTGTATATAGTCCATGCTGTTAATATCACATAAGGTATAGACTAAGTGTAACAATGAAAGAATTCGAGCGATCCCTTGTTCTAGTTAAAATCAACTTAAACATGCAGACAACATTAATTGTCTTAGTGTACTCAATGCTTACGCACAAGAGTTAGGTATATTGCACTGTACTATAGCATTGTGTGTATCGAAAGAAAGGAACAAGGGCTAAATGAATTAATAACTCACAGATGACGGAATAATCGAAGAATAATACTGCTAATGTAGTGTCATGTGACATGTTTCGGGGGCAAATCCATGATTTCACAAAAGGGACGAGGCGAGTAGGGGCTAACCCAGCGGGGCAAAATTTGCACCTGCGAGATTCCAATGTGCGGAACCTCCATAAGGGGGGGGGGGGGGTCGTTCAAGTGTTTAAACTGGAAATGCATTTTAAAGCCAGTGCTGCGTTCTGATGAATAAAGCGGTGTCAAAAAAGAGAGTTGGAGCCGGGAAGCCCCCAGATGGATTCATGTTTGTGTTTGTGTCTTCAAACAGCAGCTAGCCTATTAGGCCCACTGTACTACTAGACAGTCATACTCGAACGAGAGTTGCTGAATGACTTATCAACACATTGGGATCGACTAAGTGGTGACTATACAACCGTTTCATCTTGCAGTTTCCCCTAATTGACAAATTGCTTGACCCAAAAGACATCTGTGGGTGCTTAGCATCTGTGGGTGAGAAATAGTACCTTCCCACAATCATTCTGCAGGGAACGTCTCCTTTAAATAGTTACTTGACCCCCCCCCCACACACACACATTACTGCATGACAAATGCATATCCATCTGGCCTGCCACGAGCATGGGTTGTATACTGATTAAAGAGAGTTTACTGAATGTAGGCTTACAACAAACGAAGTAAATGTATCCAATATTTAGGTTGAACTGGGTAAACTGCGCATAATTCCATGCGTTCAAATACAGGAAGCATGATCAGCACCCTTCAGAGTTCAGTGGAAATACATAAAAAGTTAAATGGGAGTAAGTAATGGATATTCTTTTTCGCTTTTAATTTTGTTATTCCTACTGTACCTTGAAATTTTTGTCTTTCAACAGTCTCTAAAGTCATGCAAGTAACACTTGCTATGATATGTAATCAGGCTGTCTTTGCCATGTCTTTGTTACAATTTGTTGACACGACCTTATCCGTACGCGTGATGAGCTTGCCAATCACCATGTGATCTCTCTATCTAACATGTAGATTTACACGATTTTTTAAGAGCGAATGGCAAAGTATAAGAGCCGTGTTTTGGGCTTGCAACAGTCATTACGTCCAATATGATGACATTTTCTTGTCCTGTTGTGTCCTGTACTTCTTGTGCAATACTGTAATATTTTATAAACCGTAATTTAATGCAAGTTAGTGATTGTTAAGAAAAAATGATTGTTAGTAATTTGAAGAAAATATGCTTTTTATCCCTTCTGAGTGACTGTCCTAAAACTAATTTGAAGCTCCATCGCCTGTTCAGCTTTTTGCAGACTCCTACTACAAATAACGTGCTTACTCTTCCCCAAGAAGTACTATTTAGATTCAGAACTAAGCAATGGTGTCGCGCAACTAGTTTACAGGATCCAGTAAATACAAAACTTAGTTTATCGTTAAATGGAATCAGAGTAATCACAAAATACGGCTTCAATTTGGAGTATTTTGTACAAATCTAGGGTCTCCTTAGGCGTAGGTTATGTAACCCTACCAGCGACCAGTTTATTGCGTATTCATATCAGTGATGGCAATCTACAGACTGCATGCATTACAAAGTGGTATGAACGACGTCGACGTGAGTGCGAGAGTCCAACTGACTGTTTATATTGTCCCATGACTATAATACAGCAAGGCACAGAGCAGATTCTTGTAGTCCGCTTTTTGTGTTGACCACACAGCAATATTTTTTAGACTGGGGAAATCCTCAATAGTCAATACCGCTTTAGCCTATGGATGCCTACATCCATGGTATTGCTGCCGAAGCCTCCACAGTACTTACTGTGTCGTTCATTGCCAGGGTGATTGCTGAACTGTTGAACGATCCCCAGTTAAACATGAAAGTGCTACCTTCGAGTGAGCACTTCCCATCGTTATAGACAAGAAGAAAAACACAACCCCTCACTAGATGCATGACTCCATCACATTTGTTAGCATTTATTCACGAACCGTGCTCTACAACGGAGCTCCTAAAGTGCCAGTCTGCATGTCATGATGGTGAGATAATATATCTGACCAAGTTGCCATCCTTTCTCTAAGAAGTCGACATGGTGAGATAATTTATCTCACCATATGGACAACCTTTGCTTAGGAATTCGACATGGTAAGATAATTTGTCTCACCTTGTCGACATCCTAATTTAGGAAGTCAACATGGTAAGATAATTTATCATACCATGTCGACATCCTAATTTAGGAAGTCGACATGGGGTGTGATAATTTATCTCACCATGTCGACCTCCTAATTTAGGAAGTCGACTTGGCGAGATAAATTATCCCGCCATGTCGACATCCTAATTTAGGAAGTCGACATGGTGAGATATTTAAAAACAAGTTATGGAACGCCATTTGGGTGATATGTCGCTAGTTTAATGAGCACAATCAAGAGCAAAAGTGGTGTGTATAGCCAGTGACCCTGTCAAACTATTCGAAGTAGGAAGCATAATGTTTCGCTGGAGGGGCCCAAGACGAGGTAGCAGCGAAGAACGTTTTACGGTGTAAACCCTGTGTACTATACCATGCCATTGCGGGCAAGGCCATACACAGGCATTTTTGGCTGGGGGCTAAAACTGGAACATTACTGATCTGTGGCCTGGGGGAGGCACAAAATTATAATTTCAGAAGGGCGTAGATCGCAAATGGTGCAATATCTGAGTGGATTTCAGCTTGAAAATGAAGACGAAAAGTGGTGGTGTTTTACTACGCAAAAATAATTACGAGAAAAATCTTAGCCATCTTTTCATTCCGTATCTTTTATTATCCCACTTAATAACTTTGCCTCATACAATCATATGTGCCTCTGCTTTACTGAGGATTGAAAAAAGTGACAGATCGGATTTGTAGAAAAAAGGAGATTTGCAGGTGGACTCGTGGAGAAAATAATTGCTAATAACGATGTTATCGCGTTTTCTCGGCAACATATTGTTGAAAATAGAAAAAGGTCACCTTTAATTATTAGATAAACTCAAGGACAACATTCAACAGTGAACTCGATCGATGTTCTGTTAGCTTGCACAATATACATCGCACTGCATACAGTGCAATAATAAATTGCTGCTATGTATGTTAGAGTAAAGCCCTGGTGGAGGCCATGGAGGTGAAGCTCAAGCATTTAGATTTTTTACACGCCTTGAAATTAAGGCCCGAAAATTCGTGATCGATTTCATTGTTTTGGCCAACTGGTACTTTTCACAAGGAACAGATTTGGAGAACAGGTGTGACGCCTGACGGAAATCGGAGTGTTCTGGAATTTATGTCAATTAAGGCTTTTAAGAGGCCCGACACGGAATTTCAGTGGCATAAATCTGTATGCAACGTTTGGGGATGATGGGTCAGAGCGAAATTTGATCACGGTGGTGGCAATGCTCTGTCAATTGATTAAGAAGCCTAACTGGAAAGGAAAATTGAAAAAAAAAAATTGACAAAATATCATGTTTCAAAGAAGTTTTCCAACACTAGTATAAACTGAGGTTTGCATGTGAAGGCATTTTCCAACTTGAAAGTAGCTAATCAAGATTGTTTTCAAGCATTGCGATCATAACATTTTCTTCTGATTTTACCGTGTTTTCCCTGTATGTTTTCAAAGTTGGAAAAGGTACACTTTGAAAATTCCTGGGAGCAATTTCCTCCTACCCTCGGCTGTGTACGGCCTTGATTGCGGGCCATGTATTGCATAAATATTTGTTTATACTAGAAGAAAATAATTCCGCGCTAATTTAATGTTTTTTCCCGGAATCTAAACTGTCCGAAAATTTTTAGGTAAGCCTACACTAAAAAGAATCTGTACTTATTTAAAGCTTACACAGGTCAATTGTCCGAGCAGTTGCATGGGCCCTGTCGGGCACAACTTACATTGTACTTCCCTCGTCGAGTCACTAGCCGTACCGTACGACAGACACGAGACAACATTTTAGTTTAACAAATGAGATGAAATTCTCGGCATTTACATAAATCGATATATTATACTTAGTTACTTGAAAAGATAAAAAAGGTTTGTGCTACAGTAAACTATAAGTAACGGAACAAAGGAAGACCGGGCATAGTGTACCGAAAATGTTGGGTTTTAACCCAGAAATGACCCTTTTGAAAGCCAAAATAGGTAAACCGACCATGGGTGGAAACAGAAAGTTTCCCGACAGGGGGCCGGGCCATGCCAGAGACTCCGACTTCCGACAACCGCTTTGTCGACGGGGTGGTGAGAAGGGAATATGGAGGAGCCCAACTATCCCATGCCATTGCAGGGCATATTTTGCATAATATCGCTTAATACTTCAAGAGCCGAGTTGTGCACTGATATTGTTCTTTTGAGTCTGAGTTATGAAATTGCAAAGCGCGCGAAGCGCGCAAAAATGTTTGGTAGGCTTCCACAAAAAAAACCCATATGTAATCATTAAGAACAAAAAGAAATAAAATAGAAACTTAAGGGGTTGTAGAACCTTATCGAGGACAACATACATTGTGTCGAAAGCACCTGAGCTACCCGATGAAACAGCCAAACTTTGCTATAGGTGAGTCGCTCACGAACTGACCGTATCCCCACTACAGAACAGCAACTAGGCCTTGCGATATGTGATGACATTTACGACCTCTACATAATCTGCGCACCCTGCCTACATTTTGCTTGGTAAGGTTGACAGGACTTATGCTATCTAGCTTTGTGGAATGAAACTATTGAAGAAACTGGAGTCACTGTACAGCGCGCAGCGCCCAGAAAATTCTGGATTTTTATCACAGAAATTGTCCTCCTTTTTCACTTTGCTTCCTCTTTCTCTTCCTCATGATTTTTTTCATTTTGCCGACTGGTGCAGAATTTACCGACTCAATGTCAGAATACTACATTACCATGTACGATGAACTCCTGTAGTATACAATGATACTGAAAAGCCCTATCTTTTTCCCGACGGAATATGTTTTTAGTTTCAAAAAGTGTTGCTAACGGGCTTTGAAAATATTGTGATATAAGTTATCTACAAATGCAGTCTCCTGTCTTCCGTCTGTACCAACCCTTTTCTCTTGCCGTTCTTTACCCCTTCCTCCCCATTATTTTCTTTGTTTGCTCGGTATTTTTCTCTTTCTCTTGTCTTTTCCCTTTTTACTTTTTTCTCTTTCTTCTTCCCGCTAATTTTTCTTTGTTTGCACTTTCCTTCATTTTGCCGACTTTATTTTGAACTTTCAGATCTTTCAGTGTGTCCTGTTTTCCACCATTTGGGAACATCTCGAGGGAACATTATCTTCCAAGGCCACTTGGTGCTCCGCCTATAACCCCCCCCCCCCCCGAGATTCGCTCAGGCGACGGTTCTGTGGTTATTAAGAAAACTTCCTAATAGAACAGAAAAATTGAAACATTTCAAAAATACTTCTGACAGTTGTCATAGTATCACGTTGCAAAGCCTGGAAAGGGCATTTCCAGTGATCTCGGGGGTATTTTTGGCCAACATTGTCTTTGTTATCTTCTCGCCAACTAATGGTGGCGCACCACTTAGATAGTGCCACTGATTACCCCCCCCCCCACACACACACACACACGCACACACTGTCAAAGACGGATTGCCGCCCATGCTCACAGTCAGGTTAGCCTTTGAAAATGGAAGTTGAAAGCTGATTCTGGAATATTTTTCTCGGTTGTTTTGCCATATGATTCACAAATAAAGATACTCGCGAATCGTGGCAAAAACATGGTTTTGAAAACATTTCATGCAATTTACCCCCTCTCCTTTCTCGAATAACTGGTAAAGTTAGAGTGGGTCCTCTTGTCGAATTCTATATATAAACGATGTTCGTGAATAAGTTTTTTATTATCAAAAATTTCATTTGGGGGAAGGTGGAGGGAGGGCGACATTTTCTGGGCGGGGAGGGGGAAAAAGAAGAAGTACAAGCTGGCCTTGCTTTGGCGACTCTACGCTTTGTAGCAAGGCTAAAGATGGTGTATATTACAACCGATTCCTTTTGTATTATACAACGAGCGTAGGAATAGCCAGAGAGCTAGCTAGAGGGGATACAAAGGAAGGGTTTGACACCTTACATCATCTACCCATTCAATTGGCAAAATTCTGTACATGGCGGCAATATAAAGAAAAGGGAAAAAGGGGAAAAATAGAAGAAAGGAAAGGGAGAAAGAAAAAAGGAAAAGAGTAAAATAGAAGGGAGAGAGGTAGGAAATAGATTAAAATACAGATGAAGGAAGTGGGTTTAGGAAGAAGAAATGGGTATGTATGCGTGGCTGTAGACATCTCACATCATACAGTCATAGTATTTCAGAAATCCTGTCAGTAACACTTGAAACAGGCGAGTTAACCGACTCAGTCGGTCTCTGGGAGGTGTGAGCGGGGGGGGGGAGGGGGCAAACTGAAGATGATTGTCCGATTTTATAGTTTTCAACTTAATTGTCGAGGCATAATAGTGTGGGCATTAAATTGGGCCATAAATTATCTTCAAATGACCATACATGCGATCATAGTAAATTACGGTGATCATTGCAGTCTAAGCATTTCTGATTCCTTGTCGAAGGCGATAGGAATCTATGTGCAATCATGCTTGCGATTGTGTTAGCGTGAATGTTTGTACTGGTGTTTTTTACGCGTGCCTTGTAAACACGATTTCTCAAGATAGCAATGATTGATACTTCTAATACTTGGAATATAGAATTATCATATAAACAGGAAGAACCCTATACATTTGGTGGAGGTCAAAGATCATGTGAATTTAACAGAAGTCAGATTTTGAAAACATTGTAACAAATGATATGATCAAGAAGTATAAATTTGAGGGATGAACCTCAGTGCAACAAAGCACTGCATTTCGGCAAGGAATCACAAATTCTTTGCATGGCCGTACGGGACTGGTTTTCTCAGGGAGGGCGGTGACTTTTGCCCGACTCCAGAGCAGAGGTGGCTCAAGAATTTTCCTAAGGGGGGGGGGGCAGCGACCCGACGCCCCGACAGCCTGTTGCCGTTGAGAGGTTGGAGGGGGGGATTAGAAGAAAACCCGTGTACTATACCATGGAATTGCGGGGTACATATACTAGCGGAAAATAGTTACGCACTTATTAAATGAGTGTTCCCAGGATCTAAGTGTGGAAACACGCGAAGCGCGCGAAAATTTTGGGGGTAAGCCTACACTAAAAAGAATCTGTACTTATTCAATCAAAGCTTATGTAAGTCAATTGTCCTAGAAGGTGGGCCCTTGTGAAAGGCAAAATATGTAAACCGACCATGGGTGGAGACAGAATTTTCCCGGCCATGCCACCATTCCGACCTCTTTGTCAAGGGGGTGGTGAAAAGGAGGTATGAAGGAATCTAACTTAACTGTCCTATGCCATTACAGGGGATATGTTGCACAATATCACTTAATACTTCAAGAGCTGAGTTGCGCACTGTCAGTGTCCTTTTAAATCTGACTAGTCAAATTGCAAAAGCGCGCGAAGCCCGGGAAAAGTTTTTGTTGAATTAAATAATGTTCAGATGAACATATTGGAAGGAATTCACAAGGAATGACACCAACACTGAAGGATGCGGTAAGCTCCTTAACGGATCAAGAAGCCCAGGGCAGCGCCTCGGTGGGGAAACGGGACAAGAGCCCCCGGAAGCCTGAGCTATTTCCAAAATTATGGACATTAGCATGAATCGGTTTAATTACCTGAAAAGGTGTTTTATGTGCATTCAACTGACCACCAAAATTACGATTTGGACACTTTTTAGACTAGCCTAACTCAACACTAACGGCCGGTCTATTCGATGACGAAAGGGGATTGTTAATGGGGGAGCACGGACAATGGAAGGGGTTGCCGTGGGTTTGAGGAGTTATATCACCCAAGGTGCTCTACGGTAATTGAGTGGTAATCAATATGTCAAGTACGGTGGAAACAGTAATGGGTGGGCCCGAAGCGTGCCGAAAATAATTATACGTTGTAGGATATTTTAATAATCGAGACTAGGCTTGATCAACTCCAACATTTTTAGAGTTCAGGTACCAGTGGTACTATTAGTCGCGACTCTTAATGGAATCTCGACTCCTAGAATGACTTCCTAACTGACACATGAGCATATATACATAGCAGCTGCTATAAACAGTTGATTACTAGTACTGTAGTACTCGAACCAGGTCCCAGACTCGAGACCGGTCTCGAGCCACAATATTAGACTCGAACTCGTCACTAGCACTCGGAAGGCAAGGACTCGAACTCGGTCTTGTACAGTCCGGACTCTTGCCTCGGTTCTAAATTTCCCGAGAATGGGCTCGAGACCGGCATAATTTGGGAATCACTTTTATGCAATGAATTTGTTGTCACATAGTAAATTGACTTTGACCGCTGAAGTTTCTATATAACTCCACCCGATATCTACGTCTTCGCAATATAAAGTAGATGATATTCTAAAAAATCCTTTGGTAAAAATGTACATAGGGGGTCCTTAATTTTTCGTTAGTGGCCCAAGTGTTTAATCAGGAAGACCTCACGGGGCCACATCCAGACTCCGGCGTACCCATGATTTTGCTTTTAGGCCTCATTCTGAAATGGTTAGCGTCAGGCGCGCAAATCTCTGTTTGAGGTTGGGGGTCAAAATGCATATGACGTACGCGTGAACATGAAACTGTGCAAGCGTAGCGTTCACCGCGAGTGCGAAGCCCAAAATGGGTGGGGTCCAGGGGCCGCCTTAGGGCCATTGATGGGGTCCAGGGGCAAATCTTCGGTGGGGGTTCAGGGGGCGAAGCTCCCGGTAGCTCCTGGGTTTTAGTATTTCAGAAGCCTCAGGAAAACGGGTCCGAACGGAATTTTGCAGTGTAATGCTCCTGGGTTTTAGTACCGTACATTTAGAGTTGTAAAAAGGGCTATTTTATCATTGGTGATGTGCTTCACTGGAACAAAGATTTGCAAGAGCTGCGATGTTTTTTAAATGTCAAAAAACAGGGACAAAGTTCAATAATTATCTGGGACGACCAGAAATTGGCTTGCTTGATTGATGATCAACTCAAAATGCCTCTTTTGAAAGTAAATACATAGAGTACAGATATTCCACTTACAAGCATCCTTGGCTATGCCGTGACTTGTTTTTGTCAGCTTGTGCTTTCGTCTAGAAATTGTCAGCCATTCACAATGGCTCTGCCGTTGATGTAAAATAATTTCGTACAGTTTCGATCCAATGACACCTAAATACGATGTCCGTTGTATAATTGTGTTTGTTGTCAGTAAAGGAATGTAAAAAGTGAAATTAGTTTATCAATAAAAATTAACAGCCTTGTTTCAGGGTATTAGGCAGAGAGCTATTTTTGTTTAAAAAATGACCAAGTATTGAAAATATTTGAGCATTGTTATTAAAATTTCGGTGGGCCAAATTACGGTTTCGCTTTCTCACTCTTTGACTAGGGGAAAAGGCCCTCTTCCCCCAGGATTTGCGCCACTGGTTAGCTTTCCACCTGAATGTGTGGTATCTTGGGATCCGTCGAAAGCCCCGTTTTCAAAGCAGTACCGGATGGGATCAAAAGCTTGGGCATAGCCCCGGAAGCTCTGAGTGTATTTAGAAAATAATGGGCATACACCTGAACAGTTATATACAGTATTGAATGAACACTCAATTGATAATCACAAGTACCAAAATTTGACCGTTAGGCCCTACCCAGGCCTGACAGAGTGGGTAACAAAACTGATTATTAGAAATATTATTATTTAGGAATGCACCCCAGCAAACACAAAATGTTTTGGAAACATTTATAAAATATTACTAACGTTTTAAGAACGTTTTAAGAACGTTTTGTGTTTGCTGGGACAGTTCAAATAGGAAAATGCAAATAAGAGGAAAGAAAATAATATTCGGCCTATGCATATTTCTATCAAATGGTATACGGTCTCCAGTATGATTTCGTAAGTTCATTACAACTGGCCTGCCTAGCTCCCCCTCACTACCACTGGGTTACATACGTCAAACTATAGGCCTATTACTCGTCGATTTGACTGCAGTGAACATGTATGTCAGTGGGTGGGTGGGTGGGTGGAGATTATTGGATTATAGTACGGTTTGTACCATGGTGCAAGTACAGTAGACCTACTACATCAAAGAAAACTATCGGCTTTATTTCAGGCACACACCATTTCTTCGGGGAGAATTATAAAATTAAAAATAATAGGATGAAGAAAAAGGCTGGACTTGATGGACTCGACTTCAAGTCCAAGCCAAAGTCCGAGTCCAGAGTGCCCAAGTCCGAGTCCAAGTCCAAGTCCAGAGAGTGCGAGTCCAAGTCAAAGTCCGAGTCCAAAAAAAAAGCGGACTTAAGTCCGGACTTTAGGTCGAGTCCGGACTCGAGTCTTCCAGCCTTGATATACACTAGAATTTGGTCCAAACCTTGGCACTAAATAGGTGCAGCTAAATTGAACGATATCGAGCCTGCCCTGATGGACTATTAGTGAATCTTTAAAATTATGGGTAATTGATAAAGTTAACAGATGACGATTACAAGATGGCACAGTAAGAAAGCTACAAGGGGAGCTATTTATGTTTCACTCACGGAAAATGTTGAAATAGGAGGAATGTTGAAATAAGTAGTGTTGTACTAAGAGTGTACTTTAAAGCTATTTCTTACCCATTGTAGCATTTTAACATGTCCGGTCGGGAAAGGGGAGGTTGGGGATTGTCCAGGAAAAATCAGCGAAACCCGCCTTTCTTAGAACCGTCTATGCAACTGTTCACTGAAAATTAAAATCTACTTGCTCATACGAATGTTTCCATTATGGTATTATAAAAGCAGCTTCGTTCTCGTAGTATAAACATTATGTAAGCTCCGCTGTTTGTAATTCAAGCAGGGAGTTGAATGGAAAAGCCACATATCAAGAAAAGGGGATAAAATAAGAACACTGTAACAACAAACTTATAACGAAATATCACAAAATTAATGTTTATTACACCAGTATGGAGACCTTAAAGAAAAGATTCAGTATTATTCGTTTCTATGACAGTGATATGTAGACATTAATAATTCTGGCTATCTATCAACTGACGAGGAGAAAGCATTCGCAAAAATGAAGTTAAGAGGATATTCTGGTGACTAAAGGCGTCTCTCTGTATTGGTCAAGGTTACATCCCAAAAACATGTTTGGTTTAAATGTTATAAATTTTAAAGAAAATATTTAATTCACAGCTCTGCAATGCATTATGGGAAATTTGTGATGTCATAAAGACAGACTAATTGTACATCTTTTGTATTTCTTTATAATCTTGACACATCTAATGAAGTAGGCACTGTTAATGTTGTAGCTGTTCTTCTCACAATATTTCAAGTTCAGTCTAAAATGAATGTTATTCATTGTTTCACAATGTTTCACTGGTGTTACATCTTAAAGCCAAATTAAGTGTTAAATTTTAACAACACCAAAAGCTTTTGGAAGCAATCAACCGGTATTACATTAAATTTTGTAACCTTCAAGCAATTACTGATGTCTGTTTTTACAAGACTTACAAATTTTCAAACAAAGAATATCTTGAGTTGTTAACAAGCTACGTGGAGTTTGAAGGTATGTGATGAAAAATTATTCTTTCATTTGGGATCCTCTGAAAGTTTTACTGCAATATTCCTTTAAGTAATACGCTCAACCATATAACCGATGATTTCTTGCACAGGCGACGGCATACAAGGAATACGAATAGTTGATGGATTTTCGAACTCCTCTGGACGTGTCAAGGTATTCGTTAATGACGTATGGGGAACAGTGTGTGATGATTTATGGGAACTGCTAGATGCCACGGTAGTATGCAAGCAACTTGGATACCAAACTGCACTAGCTGGCCCAACAGAAGGATATTTCGGACTTGGGACTGGACCAATCTGGATGGATAATGTACAATGCCGTGGAACTGAAGTTTCCCTTTCAGAGTGCAATCAACCACCACTTGGCGAACATGACTGTCGTCATTTTGAGGATGCTGGGGTCGCCTGTGTAGGTAAGAACATGCATGCTCTATTCAAGGAAACAAAAAGAAATTATACACGTATTTAGGGAATTTAGATACTTAGTTATAAAAACAAGGACATGCAAACTTAAATTTATTTTTTATCATTACATGGATACTTCGTTTCCCGACGTTACGGAATCTAGTACCGAAGTGATACAGACGTCGAGTACTGATGTTAATATTATATTTGAGGGGTGGGATATCCAGTCTTTGACAAATAATCATTCACGAAATGATCTACACCAACACAAATACACTGGAAAGAAAAGGAAAAGCAGCTGTTTTTTGCGATGCAGATCTTCTTTGAATTAAATGTTACATTTTCAGTCCTTAATCCGCTTTCTGAAGTATAAGGAAAGGTTTGTTTTACAAAATTGTTGCTTGCTCTCCAGTCAGTATCACTTTTATCCAATGATATTATTCTTCAAAAGCTCCTATTTTAAAATTACCAAATAGTTCCGATATAGGCACGATATGGGAACTAACTGAAACGTCTTTTGTTGTCCTAAACCGACAGTGAATTCCATAATATCCTCTACTCGTTGCATTAATTTCGTAAACTTTATTCAACCAAGCTTGGAAATAGCTAAATGCAGCAAGTTAGCAAAAACATAAAATGGAACGGCATATATAAAAATTCAAACGCAAGTATCATTAGTCGTATTAAGATAGGAAATAAGTTATGCGAAAACTGAGGAAAGTTAACATGGTGCCTACCGATTGTCCCTCATATAAATTGCAGGAGTAAATGAATCACCTGCAATATATAAAAGTCATTTTCTCATCCCAGTTCCCCCTCTCCGTAAAGAAGACAAATAAATTGCACTCTTCTCCCATTTCAAAAAGTGAAAAACAGATAAGCAAGTTTTTTACTCGAAAGTGGTAGGTGGATGTTTAAAAGGTGAAATAAATGCTTTAGAAATACATTGATGTCATAAATATACCTAAATGGCAAATAACGTTAAAGTACCATTTACATGGCTTCAGACTCTCGTTTTATCAAGGAAGACTGTTCACGATATGACAACTTTACAATAAGTAACTTAAGACTCTATGGCTGTCAGAAGTTGTAATTTCTTGTTTTTTTTTGTGATTAGCTTAAAAGTTAACACTAAATTATGAAAGTTTCAGGGGAATATGAAACAAGCTACTTAATAGCTGGTACTATCAAGGTCCGTATGAATGTTAATACCTTGCTACACGACCCAAAACATTTTCTTGTTTCCTCAGCAATGTCGAAAGAATAAAACATCAAAGGTATTGAAAACGATGAGTAGCTAAACATCACTATAATCTTTCACTGATCACACACAGATGACTTTAGTGGTCACTTACAGATGTAAATTTGGTTATACCTTTTCACACAAATAATGTTCCCCCGATTATAGAATGCCAAAAGGGTCATAGTATCTTGCCTTCTTGAGGTTTTTTGACGTCGAGTCCAGGCGCGGATCTAAGGAAGGGGGGGGGCTTTCCCTTTTGCGCCACATCATCAATAACAAATACTCGAAAATTAGCATAATTTTAATCTAGAAGAATATTCAAGAGGGCTTTCGTCCCCCCCCCCCCATCCTCCCCTTTTCGAAATGTCTGGATCCGCGCCTGGAGTCAGATACGTTCTCTCAGGAAATTTTGCTGCCTGTACTTGTAGAACGGCGTCTCTTTACATGCCGTCGTTCAAGAAGACGAGGAAATATCTTTGACCCTCTTAGCTCACCTTCTACGCTATAAGGGTCAAAAAATTTGCCGTCTCAAGTAGTTTTACTTCTAATAAGTATGTCGTCGTCTCCAAGTACATCGATATATACACGAGAAAGCCATCAATATACACGATTTTAAAGGGTATAAACTACAAAACTAGGTGAAAATAAACCTGTTAAACTATTGTGAATCTAGTCTGTCTCTTTAAGTCGTGCATATTCATTGTTCATGAATATCCAACAACGTATCTGGAGACGACAAAATACATGGAGACGGCATACTACTTGAGACCCGTTTGGTGAAAGGGTTGTGCCAAAAGGGTCACACGTATTTTCGTCCGTGTCAAGTATGTTGACTTCGGAAGTATTTGAGGGCATTTAGACAGGCTAGAAAGGCAAGGCAGACAAGAACGAACTAAGTGCCTCGCCCTACACTTATATATCAACATGTTAAAATATTGACAAAAGGTGATCTTTGACCACGAAATACATACATCTAGAATGCAATATTCCTGAAAAAAGTATAATAAAATGCGTCAAAATACATAAGCAGACGGCAAAATATCTGCACAGACGGTAGATTATCTGAACAGACGTTGAAACACAGTGAACCTTCTGTAGTTCCATACCAAGTTATGTGCCACAGTTCCAGTATGAAACCCGAACCGTTTTGAAGTATGTTGCGTCAAAGAGTCGTGTGAGACTTCCATTGTATGCTTGGAAAAATGACTAACAGAAACACCAAGCATCCTTGAAATTAAACTTTCTGCACTGAGCTGTACTAAGAGAAACCACCAAACAAGCGTAAGTTGCAATGAAATAAGGGTAATTTTAAGATAGTGTCAAAAAGCTGTGAATAAAAGGCGTTTATTACTTAATCGAGCGTTAGTTAAAATGGTCTAAAAATGTCATCGATGGGAAAGGGACTGAATGTGTGTGGTGCCGTGGTAGCTACAGTCCACAAAAGCATTGAAGAGCCAATAGTGGTAACTTCAGCAAAGAAGTATTCTATGTTTATTTTGCTTTTCGAAT
Organism: Holothuria leucospilota; assembly: GCA_029531755.1. Lineage (NCBI taxonomy): Eukaryota > Metazoa > Echinodermata > Holothuroidea > Aspidochirotida > Holothuriidae > Holothuria > Holothuria leucospilota. The sequence continues at coordinate 5,673 of JAIZAY010000804.1, read as the reverse complement.
ATGTGATACTGTACTGTATTGATAAAAACGCACCCTAAGCTTCAATTTGTGGCTAAAGAAATCAATTAATTATCAAACGGGACAAATCGGGAAGATCCTACGAAAGGTGAAGATACACTGCGTACTCAAATGTTTAACTACAATAGACCAACAGAGCTTCCGAGGAAAGCGCTTCACAGGTCATCTACACATGCCATTTCATGCCGTATTTAACCCGTTAAAAACTGGACTTTCGTGGGGTAGGATTGTATGTCACTTTCTAATGCCGGAGGCTATCTCCATCGCAGAGTCAATTATCTCTTTCCAACAAGCTGTATCACACGTCGTGATCTGGACAATGGCAACGTCCAGCCTTGAGGCAATTGGTGTAATAGAGAAGGAGAAAGAGGTTTTAAGTAGTTTTAAGGAGATCAATACTTCATGTACATTTCAAAGCTCAGTTGACAGAGACATCTCATCCCAAACATAAAAAGATTATGGAAGGAGGAAGACACAGCAAAACATATTCTCGGGGAGTCTCATCCATTTGACTTTGTGTGTTCTACGTTAGTACCAAAATTTTCGTTAAGTGATTGATTTATGGTACTGTCAATAATCCTAAAATGTGGTTAAGCCATATTAAACACTCGTTTGGTGTGACGAAAACTTAATTTTCCTGAATGAGGGCCCTTGTCACAAATTTTTATTATCAGGTCAGTTCAGAATCGACGACCTGTGACTGACATCCCATCTTCACTGTAAAAACATCGCAGTGATTCATGCAATATGTCATTGGATTATCTAAATTTGTAGGGTTGCTCAAGATCTTAGACTTGCGGTGGTTACAACTAATTTCTTGTAAGTCCAAGTTGCAAGCCAATGCTATTTGTAAGTCAAGTCACAAAAAGGGAGACTCGAGTTTAACCGTCTACACCGCTGAGTACATGAGCTACAGAAGCGTAAACCTGACACTTACTAATTTCAACAAAGTTCCAGCAGAAGTTGTTCTTTTTTCCGTTTCTTTAACATAATTGTGCTGAAATAATATTTGTGCTTCTAATTAAGCATGTTTTGCTTTATCTGAAAATATTCTTTTTAGTATAATGTTCGCATAAAACATATGTCTGTAAGACCTGAGTCGGAAAATAATAGGGGTATCATATATTTTCAGTGAACGGAATAAATTTGTAAACACCGGCTTTGGATTGCTGAAATAAACAAAAGTACCAGTGTTTGTATAATTAAAGCAATAATAACAGACAACTGTATTGTTGTCAGTGTGCTTATAAGACTAAGTGCAATTAAATAAGTTAATTGGAAATCAGTATACGGAGTGACGCTTAGTTTATTAAAAGACGCGCCTGATCAACTGATGAATCTTGTTGAAATGTGTGAAAGAATATTTGGATAGAAATGTTTAATATTTCGAGAGGAGAGTGTTCTCGTCAAAGTGTGAATTTCTTTCAGGTTTGTGAGAAAAAATAACACAAAATAGGAGAGACTTGCAGCAATATGAGATTTTTTCAGTACGTGAAATATCCTCTATACATTTAAGGTCCTTTTGTTAAGAATAATGACGTTTAATATTTGCTGTATGTTACGAATTCTGGAAAATAAGATCACAGGTTAGTAATAGCCTAGCATTCTTACCTCAGAAACTTGATTTGTAACCTATACAAAGTTCTAGCCAATAGATCACTGAGGCTTTTAACAGTAATTTAATCTTTATTTTAAAACAAACGATACGGCGTTTTAAAAATCTCGCATCTTAGTTCAGAGTTAAAACTTCAGACAGAACAAAGCTTCCAACGTCAGAAATATGTCCTGTTCTCCTGTTCTTTTTGTTTGAGTTATTTAATAAAGATGAACCCTGTGACAACCGATAGTGCAGTAAAAACTTACCGATAATGCAAAAACAACCAATAATGTTTAAAAGAAAATTTGCCGATAATGTAGTAACCATATATAACCAATATAGTAGTAAAAATTTACCGATAATGTAACAATTTTTGTTAACCAATAACGTTGTAACAAATTTACCGATAATATCGTAACGTTATGTTGACGCACGTTTACATTAAAATTTCACATACGTATATATGTAAATTAGGCGCTGATGTGTATATGAGTACGTATTTGCGTATATATGCCTCCGTGGTATTCATGCTGTCGTTTTTATACACCTTCAATATTCATACCTACTTGTATGCTCAGCTTGTAGGTTGCCAGTTAAGTTGTCACTAGCAAAGTTGCCCCTTTCGAAGTCTCCTCAGATCCCAACAAATTCGCCCTACAAGTTGAGTGTTAAAATGCCTGAAACTCTTCAAAAATGGTTCTACAAGATATCTCCTTGCTGTATAGAGCCTAGAAAGCCGGGCGCGGATCCAAGGGGGGGGGGTTCCTGGGCTTAGCCCCCCTTTTTTCGCCACATCAACAATACCAAATACGCGAAAATTAGTATAATGTTAATCTAAAGGAATATTCAAGGGGGCTTTCAGCCCCCCTCCCCTTTCAAAATGTCTGGATCCGCGTCTGAAAGCCCCCGAGGAAACAAGAGTGAACTAGTTGTAGGGACTTTATAAATGCAATTAAAGCTGTCTTGCGCATGCACACTATGCTAAAAAAGTCACGCTCACACTGCTCCGCGGCAGCTAGTAGCCTGATGTGCCGAAGTTCCCAGAAGGAAAAATCCGAATGTTGCTTTAAGAAAGGAGAAAATATTAAGGAACGTGTTTTCATAAGTGTAGGAAGCAGTTGGAGACTAGGAGGCTGAACGTTGCTTCGAACCTCTGCCTTGGGGGACGGGGAGTGTGGAAAATGTTTGAATATTTTCAGAGTCCTTAGATGCAATTTGGCATGTTGGGCAAATCTAAGGAAATTACTGCAAATTGTTGATATTTTTACATCCCCCGCTTCCTACGCCTATGCGTGTTCTTACTACCACACGCATAACTGAAAGCAATACAACTAGCCTTGTTGCAGCACCAAAGGCCAACAAGTAAACTGGCGATGTAGCCATTCAACATACACTTCACACTGGCTAATAAAATCACGTCTCTTGAAACTAGTTCTTCCGTACAGTCATACATTTGTACAGAACTGCATGGATGTGAATTGCAGATTGAAAACTCCCCCCCCCCCAAAAAAAACTCACAATTCTTCCAATTCTCCAAAACGTTTTATGTGATATTACTCCGGTGGCGACCTTGTTGAATGACAGGGGCGACTATGTAGAGACCAAATTTGTAATGGGCAACTGTGGTAAGGGGAAGGCACGTTTGTTTAAGAACCACATTGCAAAGAGGCGACTTGAATGTTCCAAGTGGATGCTCCCTTACATACCTTCCATGTGTGTTTAAATGCATACAGCTATTGAGCTTACGCATTGACGTCACGCGACGTCATTTTGGAAGTAAAACAATGAAGCACACTGCACACTTGACTTTGACTTCGCACACGCCCTTAGAAGATTGCGAGCGTATCCGACCGGTACCCACCTCAGATGTCTGTATTTGTTGGTGTAAGCTGCCTAATACGGGCTTGCCTCCATCGGAGGGCAAATTGTGTCCTGTGACGTGATGTGCATAAGGTCTATACGCACATACATTAACACCCATCTTCCTTATTAAAGTTTGGTGATTAGAGAAATCAAACCTCACTTCAAAACAAACGATGACCTTTGTCTTGGGATTCCTTGAAAAGAAAGGAGGAGATCATCATCATGGGTGTCACCAGACATTTTAAGGGGGGAGGGGGTCGTATTTTTTGTGGAGAAGGAAGTTATCGCCGCATTCAAGTTAGCGGTAATGCCGCTCGCGCGCAAAGCGCCAGTACTACGGCATGGGGTCCAGGGGCCCATTTAAGGGCCCATAGTGGAGTCCAGGGAAGCCCCTGGAAGCTCTGAGGAATTAGATATTTCAAAAGCCTATAATGCGGTGAAATGATCTTCAATTTTGCCAGTTTGATCATACCAACAATATGATTCCATATAAGAGTAAAACGTGAACTCATGGATGGGGATCAAAGAAAAAGCTTTAAGTCTTAAAATGACAATGGCACCAGCCTGAGAACGTTTCTGTTTAAATTTGGGGGCCTATCATGAGAGTAATGGGCACGGTCAAGGGAACCAACTGGTAGGAACCAGAGGCAAATGATTCCCTGGACGAAAACCCTCTGAAGCTAGTGGGATATAATGCCTTGAGTATTCACGATTAGGGGATAAAAATAGCTTACTTCAGGTAACAAATCGTAGAAAAGTTTTAAGAAAATTGAACTCTGCCATGCAACGAAATTTAAGAAAACCATGAATAGCAATGAATAGCGTCTCTTAGCTGCTTAAGTTATCAGGCTCTATAGAACAGAACAGTAAGTTTGTGCACAATGTGATTTTACCAATTTACTTTGTTTTCTACTTTCAACCTTTCTCCTTCAAGACCTAGAAAATACTGTACATGTCATTTATTCCATTAAAATAAGAAATGGAAAGATAAAAATTGAAAAAGCCAAGCAAAAATTGGAGGAAGAACAGAAGAAGTTGATTGAGATTTAGCATAATGATTGATCCATGACTCGGTTTGATACCTCTGCAGAGTAGTGGATCTGTAATTGCAGCGAAATTAACCATTCAACATATTAAAAGAAATGTATACTTTGCAATGGCAGAAGAAACCTATTTCGATTTTTGGTACATCCTTTAAACGTTTCTGTGAAAAGTTCAAAGAGGGTCGCTTGCACACCCCGATCCTCTTGGTGACTCCCATGATCATAAAGGGGTTAGTCAACAGAGACTTAACAATAGGAACAAAGATACTTGTCAATCAAAAGGCCGTGCCTGAAAAGAATGCAATCATTTTCAAGTACATATTAACTGACAGATTGGTCGTTGTATCTCCTTCTTTACACTTCCCTGTTAGGCGTAAAGGATGTCTAAACGAAACAACTTTCTTCAACTTAACAAAGTAGATGACGCTGTCAATGAAAAGAATCAGACGGATATTGTACAGTTTCGTCAAAGCGTCTTACATCAAGTCCACCGCCATGAAACTTCCTTAGCATGCACCGAGTGCAGTGTGAATCATGTGGAGAGGACGGATAAGCCCGGTCAATGATTGAAGATGACCCTAATGGGAACTTATAGGCTTCTTTAACACGTCAAAATAGTAACTAAAGAACGAACACGAACTTGCCTAGTTAAAAGTGTGGTGCATAGGCCTATGTCATTAATACAGGTAAAAAGCAGTACATACCAAGGTCGCACACAATAAAGATTCACCAATAAATAACCAAATTTCAGTCTTTCAAATATGCAGTCAATTGTAGAAAGCGTTTATCCACAGAACTTTAAGTCGCTGAATCTTACTTACCGGTGTCATTTTCGTCTGTACTTATACTTTAATATGGTTACAAAGTAGGAGAAATATGTAAAGGAAACTCATAGATCGACCTTGAAAAGAGTATATTTAACATAACTGACATTTTCGTTCCTTGTATGGGGCTGTACTCTATTGTTCTTTTACCTTTAAAACTACGTCTACGACATAATACTTGTACTGACTATTTAATTTATTACAATTAAACATATGTTTATGGAAAGACCGCATATTAACACCCTTGTGTTTAATCATTTAGGGGGTTCAAAGTTCTATTGTTCATCATCGTCACTTGCTATTTTCGTCACTTATCTCTTAGTAACTG